>BQNB010005335.1:65865-102663 GCA_026074375.1 Tanacetum coccineum | reverse complement strand
CACCAACCGAAAGTCATAAGTATTGTTATTGCTACCAGATTATGATCAAAACAAAAAGGTTAATAACCGTATAGATATCCTAGATGATCCAACGTGCTTATTGGCATGTGAGCATGATTCAAACATCAGACATGTTCTAACAAACCAACGGCGACCAAGGTTCAAAGCATCATATATAGTCAAACCATCACATCAATGAGAAGCTTTCATGTGACTAACTTTGCAAACATTTGCATCAATCTAGCGAAAGTAAAGAGACATATGCTGTGTTATGTCTTTTATTTATTTATTGTGACAGAACTTGTGTGTTTTGATTCACATTTTACGTGTAGCACGCAGGGTACCCAACTTTTAGTTAGTAAACAATCTCGTAGGGGCCGAGCGGCTAAATAAAGTAAAATTAACTAGAAAATAGTTTGAGCTTTTTTAGTAAGCTTATTGAAATATCTATTATCTCAATAAACAAGAGGTGCTACGTTTGAGTTCACTGGATACATTCTAAGCTAGGTTTGCTATTGGGATGTAACATTAACAAAACAAAACAAAGAACGTTTCGCACCGTTTATGTATCTAGTACATCTAATTTGAACATCATATATCCTTGTTAAATAAGTTGGCGCATGTACATCACTCCGTTAGTAAAAGTTTATTTTATGTAACAAGGATATGCATTTTATTTTATGTAATTAACATTAAGGTGTTATTTCACTTCCCATCCAGATCGTTGGAAAAGTTTATGATGTATAACTCATGGAACTGAACCTAAGCTACATACAATAACAACAATATTCAATCTCGTCAGTTGTAAAAAAAGTAGGATGTAAATAGTCGAAACCCTACACGCGTACATAAAAAGTAGGAACTGCTTACGTCTTCCTGATTTAAAATTAGGGTTCAAATTATCGCACGAGCGTTTTGAACTTTTCATAGACATAATAGATGATGGTTGATACAAAAATGATTGAATATCTGTATCTTGGAAGTAATATTGATAACTGCATTTATGAAGTTCTATATCTACGTTGAGTAATAAATACTCGCTTTTATTCTGAGCATCTTTAAACATATTTGCAGGTTTCATTCCACTTTTGGAAATTAGAATGTTATGTAAGTAAACATAACAACCCTTAAACCTTTCTAGCCTAGTCATACCACCACACAATAGATCGAGGGGAATAAACATTTACCTTCATGTGAAAACCAAGCAAAGAGATTTGAACAATCAAAACGGGTCATCGATTATAATACCCCAAACTCAAAATAATTAGTAATGTATTAAGGACAATTTATGTTTTATGAATATAAGATTGAATTTTAATCTTCAAATTAAATGATAACAAAATAAGTTCTGCATGGATGTGTGGGCCGAGAATGGGACTAGAATAAGTTAAAATATGTAGAAATTTTTACATGTAATTAGGCCCATAATCTAAATAACCCTAATTTATATCATATAACGTTTTTGGTCATGTGGGACTTGGTCAAGATGAAGATTAGCCATCAAGCAAACTTTTCTCCATATCCCATTATATTCGGTAGGTTAGTTCATGCACGGCACATCACTATAAACACAACTTTTATGACTATAATAATATAATGACGTAACTCATAAACAACATCAGATCTGCCAATTAAGAGTATAGCTAGTTTCAAGTCAAACACATCTCAATCCTAAAGTTTGTACTTGGCTGAATTCTGGTTCATGGTTCGCGGTTGGGGAAGAATTTGGTTTGCTTGTTTGAATTGGTTTACGTGTTATGGTTCTATTCGACGAGGGCGCGTTAGGTTAAGAAGTTGCTTTATTTTAGTTGGAGGTTCGAGTTCATGTTCGAGGTTCGATCTCATGTTCGATTTCCTTTGATTAGTGACCATGTTCGGGTCCGTGTTTATACTCGTGTTCGACTTTGACCCGTACGTGTTTCGTTTTGAGGTACGACTTGAACTATAATAAATTCATAAAATGATCATGTGTTACTCATAAGTATATTAGTAGAGGTTTATACTTCTCTTTTATTCTAACAATAGGTTGAAGCCGTAATCGAAATGTCGTTGTAATGACGTATCGTTTAAATAGGTGCTTAAGTAAGCACGTAGATAAGACACATATACATAATGCATATTTTAATTATGGAGTTAACTGGTGAAAGGGTGGAAGATGACTTAAATGGCTGTTAGTTTTACTTTGTGTCATTACTCAATATTTGGCCTTTAAAAGATGATAACTTTCACTTTCACAAAATGATCATTCGCAAATGAAGATGCTAAATATACTCATCTGAGTATGTTAGTATGTTACTATTAAACAAGTAAAAAAAATAAGTCTTTGGTAACTAATATGATATACTTTTTACCAGCTTACAACGTATCATTAATGGCTTTTCTTTTATTTGGCTATAAGAGTCTCAAGTCAACATGTTAAGATATTTTATAAAAATAAAAGAAAGCAATTATCGCATTTGAAACAACTAACTAGCTACTATTTTGAAAGTTAAGATATAGAAAATAATCAAGCATTTTGACGGTAATTTATTTAGTAGGTATTAATTAGGCATCGAGAAATTTTACGTAGACTATTTGATGCGGAAATAAGTTTGGGCTTTGTTAGGCTGCGAGTCTGGCTAAGGTACGGATATACCTCACCCTTTTCTCTTTACTATTGCTATACCACTTGTTTCGTTCGGTTGATTATTAGTACGGATATTCTATACATCTTCTCTTCACTATTGTTATGATTAATGGTTCATCCGTTTGCGTTGTTTATTAGTGCGGATATTCTTTACCTCATCTCTTTACCAATTGTTATGATTAATGGTTCTTCCATTTCTGTTGATTATTCATGCAAGGATTCTATCCTTCTCATTTATCATTCTTCATGCGTATTTTTATGCGATGTGTGTTGCTTTGTTCGTTGCTACGTTTTGTTGGTTTCTTCCATTTGCATTTCTTATCGGTACAGATATTTTATTTTTTTTATAAGGATTCTCATGACTTTTGCTCCGTGTCTATTTGCCTCGCTGAAATCCCTATTTATGTTTCCTATACTATGATTCGTTATTTGTTGCAACTTTATTTGATAACTTCGTTGAGCCCTTTGAATTCATTTGATATTGCCATGATATGAACTTATCCGTTTTGTTTAGACATGATCTTTTTTGGACATAATATGTTTCGTTTCGATATGCTATGTGAACCCTTTGTTTTGTTTCGATGCCCTAGCTAACTAGCCATGGAGGTACCATGGCCGCGTCATTAAGGCACCAATAGCGTGACACTATATGTGGCGGTGTGATCAGTCCACGACGTTCCCTTTTGTTTTGTGTGCTCTATTATGCACTTGGCCATATATGATTTGATTTGTAGGGAGCGTATGGATGCATCCTAGGTACTTTGTTTAGTTCAGTTTTGGTGAATGGATCAGTGTGGTGCCAACACTCCATTTCACATTTTGTAGGTTACATCTGGAGTCTGCAGCTCCCATGTACAATTTGATATGATATGATATGTATTTGATTGTAGGGTCTAAGCATGTGTCATGCTTTAGACATTTGTTTGAGCTCGGTGGGCATTTCTTTATGTTTCGTTTGGCTATCTGTTTCGTTTGGCTATCTGTTTCGTTTGGCTACCTGTTTCGTTTGGCTATCTGTTTTGTTTATATCTGTTCACTGAGCTTTTTAGCTCAGCCGCATTTCTTTTCCTCGCGGCAGGTAATCAAGGGAAGTTGGGATACGAGTGAAGAGTGCATAGGGGCTCATATTAGACCATTTTGAGGGACTAGCATACCATATCTACACTATAAGTTGTTTAGAAGTTGATTTTGGATCTGTTGCTATCATAGAAGACCTATATGTTATAGACTTTGTAATTCCTTAGTAACTGGTGTATTTTTGGCAACCCATTTTATTAGTAAAGTCTTCCGCTTATGTTTTGGTTCTGTAAGTGTGACATTCGAGCCCGTTTTGAGGCGGGGTGTTACAGTAGTGGTTGTCCCTAATCTTTTATATAGTAAAGGAAAACGAACAGTAGGAATTTTGTATTTCAAACATATCAATTATTTCCTTATTAAGTAATAAATAAATTATTTTTATTATTTAAGAAAAAAATTGTTTAAAAAAGAGATCATTAATATTTCCTCATTTGAAAAAATATCTTACATTCGTTTTTTAGAAAAAAGTGAGTACAAAATTATATGTGTCAAAATTATAAAAACAAAAACTTTTAAACGGGCGGGTAAACATACAAATTATATGTGTAAAAACTCCCACACCCAAATAAAAGAAAAAAAATCTCACACAAAGAGAATATAACAAAAAAACACAACGACTACTAAAACCATAAAGCGTTTTTTACCGAAATATTAGGTCTTTTTCTTTGTATTGGGATATCTTTGAGTTTTAATAATAAAAACTTTTGCTTTATTCTTGGTGGTTTTGTTGATATTCTCTTAATAATCGGTATTCGTTTGAATCAACGGTTGTTGGAGTTTGCCTGATTATCGGTATTCTTTGAATCACGATAGATAGTAGATTGGTTTTATGGTATTCATTGGTAATCACAGATCATACTTGTTTCTGGTATTCATTTGAATCAACAAATTCAATTGTTTCTGGTATTCATTGGAATCAACAGATTCAATTTGTTATCTCCTTTTTTTTCACTACATAAGTTATTGCATAGGTCGACTAAGTTTCCGTGGGATATCGATATATATGATGTTTTGTTGGTTCGTAAATAAATAACTATAGAGTCGTCGTGACGGAGTTTTGTGGGATCGTCGTCATCTAAGAATTATGTGCATCATCGACAAGGGAAACTTTGGATCATCGTTGCAGAACTACCTAATTTAAGTCGTTTAAACGTTAGTTGCAATAGTCATCTTTTTAACGTCGTCGTCGATTTGTTAGTCATGCCCGATTCGTGATGTGTAAGCACGTTTGGACTTTTCATGAGTGTAACAAAAGTATTAAAGAAACTCATACCAATAACAAGTTACATGCATACCTTTTGAGACGTCGCATTTATCACTTTGTACTTGTCATTAACATGGAGAGTAACTGCCTGGAGGAAGTCTACCTTTTATTGAAGTTTTATGTTACTTTTAATGCGAGACAGTTTCAGAGACGGGCAGTCATCACAAGAAAAATGTCTTCGTCTCGCAAGTCCTTGCATAAATTTCGCGGTCGAAAATTTTTTAGGAGGGTAAACTTATAACGCCCAAGAAATTTAAAATTCTAATAAAAAAATCATAATGAAACGTTCACATCTTTTCGTTAATTGTTACGTGCTATTTTATGATTCGGTCTAAATTTTGGGGACACAATTATTTTTAAGGGTGGTAGAATTATAATACCCCGAACTCAAAATAATTAGTAATGTATTAAGGACAATTTATGTTTTATGAATATAAGACTGAATTTTAATTTTCAAATCAAAATGATAACAAAATAAGTTCTGCAAGGATGTGTGGGCCGAGAATGGGACTAGAATAAGTTAAAATATGTAGAAAATTTTACATGTAATTAGGCCCATAATCTAAATAACCCTAATTTATATCATATAACGTTTTTGGTCATGTGGGACTTGGTCAAGATGAAGATTAGCCATCAACCAAACTTTTCTCCATATCCCATTATATTCGGTAGGTTAGTTCATGCATGGCACATCACTATAAACACAACTTTTATGACTATAATAATCTAATGACGTAACTCATAAACAACATTAGATCTGCCAATTAAGAGTACTATGGGAGTGCTAGCTAGTTTCAAGTCAAACACATCTCAATCCTAAAGTTTGTAGTTAGCTGAATTCTGGTTCATGGTTCGCGGTTGGGGAAGAATTTCGTTTTCTTGTTTGAATTGGTTTACGTGTTATGGTTCTATTCGACGAGGGCGCGTTAGGTTAAGAAGTGGCTTTAATTTTGGTTGGAGGTTCGAGTTCATGTTCGAGGTTCGATCTCATGTTCGATTTCCTTTGATTAGTGACCATGTTCGGGTTCGTGTTTATACTCGTGTTCGACTTTGACCCGTACGTGTTTCGTTTTGAGGTACGACTTGAACTATAATAAATTCATAAAATGATCATGTGTTACTCATAAGTATATTAGTATAGGTTTATACTTCTCTTTTATTCTAACAATAGGTTAAAGCCGTAATCGAAATGTCGTTGTAATGACGTATCGTTTAAATAGGTACTTAAGTAAGCACGTAGATAAGACACATATACATAATGCATATTTTAGTTATGGAGTTAACTGGTGAAAGGGTGGAAGATGACTTAAATGGCTGTTAGTTTTACTTTGTGTCATTACTCAATATTTGGCCTTTAAAAGATGATAACTTTCACTTTCACAAAATGATCATTCGCAAATGAAGATGCTAAATATACTCATCTGAGTATGTTAGTATGTTACTATTAAACAAGTAAAAAAATAAGTCTTTGGTAACTAATATGATATACTTTTTACCAGCTTACAACGTATCATTAATGGCTTTTCTTTTATTTGGCTATAAGAGTCTCAAGTCAACATGTTAAGATATTTTATAAATTTAAACACAGCTTTGGGTCATTGGCTTACGGTGGATTATTTGATGTACAAGGAGTGAAATAAAAGAAAGCAATTATCGCATTTGAAACAACTAACTAGCTACTGTTTTGAAAGTTAAGATATAGAAAATAATCAAGCATTTTGACGGTAATTTATTTAGTAGGTATTAATTAGGCATCGAGAAATTTTACGTAGACTATTTGATGCGGAAATAAGTTTGGGCTTTGTTAGGCTGCGAGTCTGGCTAAGGTACGGATATACCTCACCCTTTTCTCTTTACTATTGCTATACTCTGTTTTGTTCGGTTGATTATTAGTACGGATATTCTATACATCTTCTCTTCACTATTGTTATGATTAATGGTTCATCCGTTTGCGTTGTTTATTAGTGCGGATATTCTTTACCTCGTCTCTTTACCAATTGTTATGATTAATGGTTCTTCCATTTCTGTTGATTATTCATGCAAGGATTCTATCCTTCTCATTTATCGTTCTTTTTTTCATTGGCGGCGGGGGTAAAAACTTTTTTTTTTTTGCGATATGTGCTGTGCTTTGGTTTTTGTTGTACGTTTAGTTGGTTTCTTCCATTTGCATTTCTTATCGGTACAGATATTTTATTTTTTTTATAAGGATTCTCGTGACTTTTGCTCCGTGTCTATTTGCCTCGCTGAAATCCCTATTTATGTTTCATATCCTATGATTCGTTATTTGTTGCAACTTTATTTGATAACTTCGTTGAGCCCTTTGAATTCATTTGATATTGCCATGATATGAACTTATCCATTTTGTTTAGACATGATCTTTTTTGGACATAATATGTTTCGTTTCGATATGCTATGTGAACCCTTTGTTTTGTTCCGATGCCCGAGCTAACTAGCCATGGAAGTACCATGGCCGCGTCATTGAGGCACCAATGGCGTGACACTATATGTGGCGGTGTGATCAGTCCACGGCGTTCCCTTTTGTTTTGTGTGCTTTATTATGCACTTGGCCATATATGATTTGATTTGTAGGGAGCGTATGGATGCAACCTATGTACTTTGTTTAGTTCAGTTTTGGTGAATGGATCAGTGTGGTGCCAACACTCCATTTCACATTTTGTAGGGTACATCTGGAGTCTGCATCTCCCATGTACAATTTGATATGATATGATATGTATTTGATTGTAGGGTCTAAGTATGTGTCATGCTTTAGACATTTATTTGAGCTCGGTGGGCATTTCTTTATATTTTGTTTGGCTGTCTGTTTCGTTTGGCTATCTGTTTCGCTTGGCTACCTGTTTCGTTTGGCTATCTGTTTTATTTATATCTATTCACTTAGCTTTTTAGCTCAGCCGCATTTCTTTTCCTCGCGGCAGGTAATCAAGGGAATTTGGGATACGAGTGAAGAGTGCATAGGGGCTCATATTAGACCATTTTGAGGGACTAGCATACCACATCTACACTATAAGTTGTTTAGAAGTTGATTTTGGATTCGTTGCTATCATAGAAGACCTATATGTTATAGACTTTGTAATTCCTTAGTAACTGGTGTAATTTTGGCAAACAATTTTATTAGTAAAATCTTCCACTTATGTTTTGGTTCTGTAAGTGTGATATTCGAGCCCGTTTCGAGGCGGGGTGTTACAGTAGTGGTTGTCCCTAATCTTTTATATAGTAAAGGAAAACGAACAGTAGGAATTTCGTATTTCAAATATATCAATTATTGCCTTATTAAGTAATAAATAAATTATTTTTATTATTTAAGAAAAAAATTGTTTAAAAAAGAGATCATTAATATTTCCTCATTTGAAAAAATATCATACATTCGTTTTTTAGAAAAAAGTGAGTTCAAAATTATATGTGTCAAAATTATAAAAACAAAAACCTTTAAATGGGCGGGTAAACATACAAATTATATGTGTAAAAACTCCCACACCCAAATAAAAGAAAAAAAATCTCACACAAAGAGAATATAACAAAAAAACACAACGACTACTAAAACCATAAAGCGTTTTTTACCGAAACAACCATGTGAGAAACAACATTTCTTGCAGAGACCTCGTGAGTCTGACATTTCCAAATTAGCCTAGTTGATCGCGCAACATTGGTGGTGATCAGTTCGATTTACACGTGTCACGCAGGCAATGAACATAGTTATTAACGAAATGGAAAGCAAGCTCTAATTTGGCCACGTAGGTTGATCACGCACCATACGTGGTGATCACCTTTTTTTCAGTTTGTGTTAGCCTTTTAAATGTTGATCGCGCACCATTCTTAGTGATCAGTAATTTGGGAAACGTGCCTTGATATTACAATTCATAGCTACGAAATGACTTAACAATGACAATAGCAGTAGTATTTTGTAGTTTTTCACAAGCTTGAACAGTTTTTGCATGTATAAATGATAGTTGATATATTTTTGAAGATACTCACAGTTCAAGTGAAAAACAAAAAGTTGTAGTTGATTGAAAGAGTTCTTCTAAATTGTGTTGTGGCTTTCGGTAGTGTTCATCTAAATTGTGTTTTTTGGTGCTTTTGAGGCGGTTTTGCTCCGGCGGTTGTGTGAGTTTTTTAGTTGGTTACTGCGTGTATAAGATGGATTTGAGCAATTATGAGGTATAATTTTTTTATGTATAATTATCCTTTATTTTTTTAAGTTTATATGCGCAGTAATATATGCAAGTTTTTTTTATTTAGGTACCTCGTGTTCTTGTGACATGTAGAAGTAAAATGGGTTTGATTAAAATAATTAGAGATCTAATTAGGGGCACTCCACGGGAAGCATTATTTAAGAACACTTGTTTTGGTTGGTTTTTAAATTTAGAGGATTGGACTGAGAATTGTATTTTAATACATTATATGTTAGGTCGGCAAATGGTGTTAGTAGGTGATGAAACTGAAATTGTTCCTTTGTATTACCATATGTTTGAGAATTTTCAAATACAATTTGGAAGAGAAGAATTTTGTCTTGTTACTGGGTTAAAGTTTGGGGTAGAGTATTGGGCTGACTATAACGACGAGGATGAGCCTATTCCTTTAAGGCGACGGGTGTTTCCGTCATCTTTAGATGGTAAACATATAACAGGGAAAATTGTTGAAAAATTGATTAAGAGCCACTCATTTTATAATTTACACGAAGATGATGTTGTTAGCCTTTGTTGTATAGGCATTTTGCAGTTAGTGTTATTAGGTGTGGAGGATAGACGTGCGGTCCCTGATTGGATTTTAAGGTTAGCAAATGATAGAGATGGTTGGGACAAGTATCCTGGGGTTCGTATGTTTGGCCGACATTGTACTATCAATTAAGGGATGCAAATGTTAGACGTTGGCCAGCCTTATATGCCATTGATCTGAGAAACGAAGTTAATAAGAAAATGTATTCGATTTTCGGATTCACTTAGGCATTCAAGGTATGTCATAATCTAGTTTATAATATTTAACCAGGCATTTAAATTATATATGTGTAACGTAAAGTAATTGAAACAATTTGTCTTTTTTTAAACGTGGATATTGGAGGTGTTCTGAGCAGAGCCGAATGATTATTATACACGTCACAGGCGTTATCCTAGAGTAGCTGCTTGGAGTTCCAATAAGAAGTTTTATCGACACATACTTCATGATTTTCTTCATGTGAGTTTTATGTAATTTTACAGTTTATTAATTTGATTACGTTATTTATTTCATACTTAATGTCCTTTTTATATTTTAAAGGGACGTGTACCTGCGAAAAGATTGATACCGGATGAGATTGAGGCTGGATCGGGTTGGTGGGTTTCTAGCAAGGCCTACTTTGGCGGCCATGTTAGTAAAGCAGAACGAATGCCTTGTCATTTAAACCGTCAAAATCATTATGAAGTACCATCTGAATTTTATCGAGAATTTGAGGAACAAAGAAGTGGGTTGGATAAAATGATGAAACAGGGCCAAGATATGTATGAAAAATGAATAAGTTTATGGAGGATATGAGTGCTGGCACGGGAGCAAATAAAGAACCGATCATTGTCGATCAACATTATAGGATAAGCGATTTGAGTGGATTCCAAAGCATGCAGGTATAATTTATGTGAATTTGAGAGTCATATATTTTATCCTTGCTGAAAAGTAAGTAAGTATTATAATTTTTTATTTCTAGGTTTCCACAAGGTGGTCCGTCTTCTTTCCAAACGCCGGCAAACAACTCTTTCTTTAATATGGGTACGGCAATAAACTAGCAAACCCCAATGCCATCGCAGCCTGGTAGTTCTAATTGGCAAAGCCAGATGCCATCGTATACGTCAAATCCAAATTAGCAACCCCCTATCTCGTCGCATCCTCGTGATGCTGGCTTATGCAACCCGGTAATCCTGAAATTATTTTTGATTTTGCTTTTATAATAGTAACCATCATGAAGTAATAAAAGTTTATTTTTTTCTTTTTTAGAATAAATTGGATCAAGAAAGGAGGGAACAACGTCCTAGCGTATATATGCATGGTTCATATACGGATTTGCCTCCTACTACGGTCTTACCTAAGAAACGGGTTGATAAAACTAAGAAAAAGTACAAGAATGCCAATGTATCACCCTTGAATCTTAACACTTTTTATGGATGAATAGTATTTAATAAGTTATTTACATTTACCAAATTTTGTTGGTTTAATCTTTGTAGGTGTATATGAAAATAAATACTGGTAGAAATCACTGGGGGAGGGGTGCAGTAAACCTACCCAATTCCATTTTTTATGTCTTTGACTCTATGGAAAGTCAAGGAACAAGGTTACTGTTTAAACATCAAATTAAAGCTTGGACGCCCCGTGATTAATGGCATTTTGCAAAGCCGTGGTTATTTACATGGGTCTGAACGACAACCCCATAACTTTATATTATCATACAACCAGGGTTGGGGATTTTTAGTCCCTCAACAAGCTAACTTCAAAGACTGTGGAGTTATAACTTGTTGGTTAATCGCTAAGTTATGTGCCGATCATGTGCCAATAGTGCCTTGTAAGAGTGAAAGCTATTGGGAGAACATTAGATATGAAATGGGTGAACTGTTCTATAAATGTAGGTGTGAGAATACTAGGAATTGTGGTTATGATTAGTTTAGTTTTTATATTTAGTATGTTGAAAGACTTACATTTTGCATGAAATAATATTTTATATTACTTTGATATACCAGCAATAAGTATACATTGAATTAACAAAACGTTACAAGCGATGATAATTGTTGTAATACAACTTGATTAAAAAACATACATGGAAATATGTAAAAATAAACATTTAAAATATTAAAATTCAGTGTCCTTGTCGAATACCTTAACAATGTTTTTGATTGTAATGTTAAGATAATGTTGTGATGGTTTTGGTGTCAAGACAGAAACATTACGAAGTATCAAAACAGATCTGACTTTGATAGACTTTGCGTACCCATCATTTTCGTTTTGAAAGACTTTGTAATGAACCGTACCTCCCATTGTACCTGTTGGATCTTTTAGTGTAACTGTCATGTCTCCCAACGAACTTGGTGTACAACTCTTGACAACGCCAACCACTAATTCAAGTTTCCCCTTGATACAATATTTTTTCATATCGCCAAGACAACCAGATGCACTAACCCCTTGACCATGAAGATACACAATCGCGCTTAGCCATGGGCCTTGCATAAAATGATCATCTTCAAACACATCTTCATATACCTTCCTGACATACTCCTGGGTTGTCAATATGTTATCATGACCACCTGACTGAACGTCTGTTTTTTTTGCGCCAACGCCTTTTGAAGAATACCCGCTGGCCCGGGTATTATCCTTGCTTCAACTTTAGGTGGACGAACGTACACATGTGGTATTTCATAATTTATAGAATTAGTAGCACAATCAATAAAGAATTCGACATCCTCGTCGTTTGTTATATCCCTTTCAATTGCAGGGAGGTTAAACGATAAATCAAACCAGACATTTGGATCTAAATTGAATCTCTTCACAACAGATTCAAGTAACAGTGAGTACATCATATCATTGTACATAATCACACGTTCCTCAAATGTATTAAAATGTAATACACATTTGAAATTATTTGAATATGCGGCCATTGCTATATTGGATAGTTTAGATAATGTTGTATTAAGAATGTATCGACAAGTTATATATAATGTATGAGCATCATAAATTGTAATGACAATGATGTTAATTGATTTGACAATTCAATGACTGAATAGAAACATTGAATAGACAAGTCAATGACATTGGTTTCATCACTTATTATTTGTAGCGATTTATGACATGATTTGACATTTCTGTTACAGATTTGACGATTCAATGGCTGAATAGAAACATTGACTAGACAAGTCAATGACATTGTTTCATCACTTATTATTTGTAGCGATTTATGACATGATTTGACATTTCTGTTACAGATTTGACAATTCAATGATTGAATAGAAACAATGATTAGACAAATCAATTACATGGGTTTCATCACTTCTTATTTGTAGTGATTTATGACATGATTTAACACTTGTGTTATAGATTTGACAATTCAATGACTGAATAGAAACATTGACTAGATGAGTCAATGACATTGGTTTCATCACTTATTATTTGTAGCGATTTATGACATGATTTGACATTTCTGTTACAGATTTGACAATTCAATGATTGAATAGAAACATTGACTAGACAAGTCAATGACATTGGTTTCATCACTTATTATTTGTAGCGATTTATGACATGATTTGACACTTGTGTTACAGATTTGACAATTCAATGACTGTATAAAAACATTGATTTGACAAGTCAATGACATTGGTTTCATCACTTGTTATTTGTAACGATTTATGACATTATTTGACATTTCAATTGCTTTTTATTAACCTATAAATAACCCTTCAATTCTAACATTTTTAAACAGATGCTTTTATTTTACATTTCATATATCAAAAATATAAATGGTATGTTCGGTTCCACATACTTATGATGAAATCAAATCTATGGTTGAGAAACAAATTCAGGAGGATCGTGGTCGTCAGTTAGCGATTATGAACTTAGGCCATCAATTTGATAACGCGATAACAGCTAAAGATAGGGGTGTCAAATGGGTCAATCCGACCCGACCCGAACCTGATAAGGCCTTATAGGGTCGGGTTGAATCGGGTCTAACTTAGCTTATCGGGTTGACCCGATAAACCTGATAACCTAATAGGGTCGGGTTAGGGTTCAAATTAGTTTGTTATCGGGTTGACCCGATAAACCCGATAAGATATAATAACCCATTAACAAATCTTATTTCATGAGTTTACTGCTTTTTCCTTCATCAACTTACTCCTTACTTTTTGAAATGGATTGTATTCTTTTTGTTAGTTGGATTAAAACGTCTGTTTTTTTATTGTTTAATTTGAAAGTTGGAATGTATAGTGTTTAGTGTTCCTTTTTACTTCCCATGTCTATCGTTAAATGTCTAGACATGAGTCTTTATCATCCTTCAATGTTCGCTCAGTTTAGCTTATTGTTTTATAAACTTGCTACCATATTAGTTATTGTTTTCTAAAGCTTACTGTCATGTATATGGTAATGTAATATGATATGGAACTATTTATTTTAGGATTGAATTTGGCTATTGTCATTAAAATTATGTAGTTTATACCCATAGGTAAGTGTAAAGTATTGATTATGACCCTTTCAAAGTTAAACCAATTACCAGTCATGATGTAATTTTTAAAAAAAGTTAAGGTTCTAATGCAATTAAAGGCTTCACTCCGCTGTATAATTGATAGTCTTTAAAAAAGTAACTTGATTATACAAATGAAATGTAAGATTAGGTTTTGTGTTAGTTTAAGGGTATGTTGGATAATGGATTGGTCCTAACTTCATTACATATACAATCAGAATCAATTGATTTTATAAAAAGGGGAGAGTACATGAAACAATTGAGTTATTCTCGAGAATGAAGAAGATTATGACTGATTAGGAAACTAAAGCAAGATAACAGATTTAGCTGAAAAGAGAAAACATCAATAACACAAATATAAATACATGTACAACTGGAACTAAAAATAATCTTGACAGAGGTTTGTATTAAACATCAGTTAGTTTAAGGGTATGTTAACATTTGCTTCAGTTATTTGTCATAGTATTGCAGTTTGCAACTTTGTGATGCAGTAATAAGCTTGAGGCATGTTGCGAATTCTATTTTAGTCTATAATTTTTCCCTTTGCTTGCTTCCTGATACCTAAAATATGGAATTCTTGTTAGGCCAAAGTTTGTATTATGTCATAAACTTTCAACCTGATAACAACCCGACAACCCAACCCGATTCAACCCGGCCTATTTTGACCCGAAACCTAATAACCCGATATGCTATAGGGTCGGGTTAGGGTCAATATTTGGGACACCAAAACCCGAATCTACCCGACACGTCCAACCCGACAACCCGACCCGATAATACCCCTGGCTAAAGATGAATTGCGGAAAGCATACGAGGAATGTAGAGACATTCCACTGGTGCAATGTGCTTTGATTGAAAATTTTCTGAAAATAGAATCTGAATTAGACCAGCAAATGCAGAATGCTTTGTTTAGGAAGGCAGCAAAATTAGAAAAACAAATCAGGGATAAAAATAAGTGGTTACAACAACTGTAGGTTTTGTTTTTTTATTTATTTATATAATGTGTATTGTGTTTAGTCTTCTTATTGCATTGTGTTTAGTCTTCTTATTGTAATCTGTTATTTTATTTTAATGGATGACTTATGTATTGTGTTTAAATTTGTTTTTGAAATTTGTAATGGACTTGTCATAGAATTGTCAAATCATGTCATGTAATCTTGGAATATTAAGTAATCAAATCAATATTTCCACACAGAATTCGAATTGTTACCCTATATATACTCACAAAAGTAGCATACTACAAAACTATAACCTTACCCTATTTCTACTCACAAAACCATCATACAACCGTATCTATTATCTAAATAAATAAAATATGTCGGACAACATACCATTTGACATTCAAATGAATATCATGAATAGACTTCCTGTGAAGTCTTTACTACAATTTTGTACTGTGTCAAAGCAATGGAAGTTTTCCATTGACAATTTCGACTTCATTCGTAATTACGGTGTTCGTGAGAGAAATAGTTGTTGTTTTAATTTAAGCTATAAGCATGATAATCAAGGCTTTATCTATTCTGTAGATGAAAACTTAGCCTTTAGGCATATTGATTCTAATTTAAATATTATGTCTCTTACACCAGTTGCTTCATCTGAAGGTGTATGATGTTTTGCCTTTGGCGAGAATTCAATGCTTCTCCTTTGGAACACATCAATTAAAAAATCAGTTGGAATATCAGTCCCTAATTACACGTTTCAACTTGATTCACCAAAAATGATATTTGTTTTGGTATTCGTCCTGTCACTCTAAAGCCAACCCTTTTGAAGATAAATTACTCGTTATACAGTGACGGTCCATGGTATGTGTCAGTGTCTACATTAAGCTCTAGAACTTGGTATAATCTTGATTATGACTGTTTTCCATATGAATCAATAAGAATAATACGGGCAGGTCAAGCAGTCATAGATGGTAAAATATTCTGGATTGGCTCAAAAAGGTTTTATAACGATGATGGTATTTCTTACAAAATTTACTTGATAGTTTCATATGATTTGGTTACTCACCAATTTCATGTACAAGACATGCCTGAACAGGTAGGAGTTGGGGAGTTTTCACCTCCGTACTATATTTCTCAGCTAGGAGACTCTCTTATAATTTCTGGAAGCTTTGATTTCAGGGATTGTCATATTATTTATGCATGGGCGTTAGAAGTTGAAGGTGGTTTTGTTTCATCGTGTAGCACCATTCCACACCCAGCAGGTCATTATCTCAAATTACTTGGATTCAGTAAGGATAACCAACCAATAGTGGAAGCTACGATTGTCCAGCAATGGTATCGCTCACTACAAGTGTTCCATCCAACCATTCAATACTTTCAAAACATCGGTGTTGAAGCAAACCGTGATTCATTTTTTATTGGCCAATTCAACGAGTCACTAATTCTTCTTAATGAACCAAATAATTAAATAATATATTAATGTTAAAACCGCACTAGTTTAGTTATCTAATGTTTTAATTTACAACGTTATGTTTTTTTTTAAATTAAGTATTGTGTTTAGTCTTCTTATTGTAGTTTGTAATTTTATTTTAATGAATGTGTTATGTATTGTGTTTTAATTTGTTATTGTAGAGACTACAAGTTTTTATGAAACACCCACATTTATCACACGCAGACATCTAATACATTAGAAAAGTCATAAAAGTTAAAACAATCAATCATACGAATTGCATTCCAAATGACAAACTACTCTAAACCAAGATTTCCCATGTCGTTGTAAACTTCGTGAAGTAGTGCGGTTGAATTACGTATGTGTTGTTTCGGATGCATATACATTTTTAGTGTTTCCTCGAGTACTTTTATCTTTTCAAGCAAGTGCTTGCAGTTTGAGCACCCTGCATTTCTTGATGTTCCTGAGGGGTACCTTTGAGGTGTTGAAGGTCCTGGAGAATAGCTTGGAGGTGTTGAAGGTCCTAGAGAATAACTTGGAGTCGATGAAGCTTCGGGAGAATCGACCAGTAGACGGACTCGTTCCTCTTTCCATAAAAACATCCACATCCAAAATAATCTTCCCGAGGCTGTTAAAGAATAAATAAATCATTTTTAACAACTAACCTGATTATTTCTATATTACACAAATAAAAAACATGTGATTGTTCACCTTGAACCGTGGACATGCATAATATAGTTTAACACGGCGTTTAGGTTTATACGATTCTCGCAGAACTACATCTCCGGTTCCACAACAACATTTAAAAGCTTCATATGGCATCATTCTCATAATAATAATGTGATCTCTCACAGAAATGTATGATTGTATATATAGGAATTTATTATAGAAACATTAAGGTGACAAGCTAATTGGTTTCTGACAATTAAATTACTTTTTAAAAACATTGAGTTGACAAGTCCATGACATTGGTTTCATCACTTATTATTTGTAGCGATTTATGACATGATTTGACAATTCTTTTACAGATTGGACAATTTAATGATTGAATAGAAACATTGATTTGACAAGTCAATGAGATTGGTTTCATCACTTAATATTTGTAGCGATTTATGACAAGATTTGACACTTTTGTTACAGATGTGACAATTTAATGACATTATTTTCATTTACTATATATATTTCATGAAAGTAACTAGAAATGAAAACAGTCTAAACTATAAATTCCTCCAAAAAATGGATTCAAATATTACAAAATTTAAATGTTTCCTTCATTATAATGGAACGAATCGAGGTTCCATTACGCATTCTGATTTGACATACACAATGTTACACGATATGATCGTAAAGAAACTCAAATTGGAAGCAAATTATCCATTAAATTTGTCTGCTAAGTTGTCGTCATTTGACGATATTTTTGACATCACAGACGACAATGAGGTACGATTTTTTGTTGAATGTGCTTGTAATTCAAAAGATGAATTAGCACATATGTATGTTTCTCAACATAAGACAATAGGTGATACTATAAGTTTTGTTGAAAACACTAAAAAAAACATGTTTTTTAATTTTTTTTATGATACTAATGTTATGTACGACATTGCAAAAGTTTCTGGGAAGCTCCAGCTTTTCGTTTCTCATTATATGATAGATCTAAGCACGGTGTTGATTACAAACGATGGCTCTTTAGAAGAATCATTTGCAGGTATCATTTCTGGAGAAACTAAAATAAAACTAAAAGAATCACTCAACTATCTACATCAAATGCGGAAAAGAAATAATAAAAAGTTTGATTACTATGAACTTCTTGGTGAACTAGGATTTATTAATAAAACAAAACCTACCACACCCTACACGCAAACCATTTTCAATTTTGTGGTTCACAACAACGGTCAATTGGTGCTCGATGACACAAAAACCACGATGTACGTCAACGGTGGAACAATGAACATCAACATTCCAAGAATGAAACTAGAAGAGCTGAAACAATTTTTGTTTAATATTTTGGGTACAAAGATTCATGCTCTTTATTATAAAATACCGCACAATGGCTTTTCAATAACCGTCAAACTTAGAAACAACTATGATATGCATGTCATGTTTGATATATCTTCAGCGAATTACAAATTAGAAATTTACATTGACCACCTAGGTGTCGATTTTATTATAGCCAAATATATTTTCCCAAATGCTAGCTTGGCAGAAATGATGAACCATGTAATAACCAACTACACAAGTGAAAGCGAAGACAGTAAAAGGGAGGTAACACAAAATGATTACACTTTCGATCAAATGATTGAATGGGCGGAACAAGAACACTTTGAAGACGAGGAAATCAAAGAAGTTCAACGTCGACATTTGAAGAATCGTATGTACTAATATTCGTGTAACTCGATATGTATTAACAATGTCTTTTCAATGTACACACTATGTTGCTCTTTTTCTATCATGTCCATTATCTCTTATAAATGTACGAGATATATGACATGATTTGACAGTGAATTTAAGTTTTGTAGTCTATTGATAAAGACTGCCCATACTATTTCCCCTATATCAGCTAGGTTGTCACACACACACACACACACACACACACACATACACACATACACACACATTACTTCACACATTTTTTTTTTCTAACAAAACTGGTTATGCCTTCTTTGCAAACGAGGGACGGTTAATACAATTCGTTTCCAAACTACAAAGGGAGCTTGAAGCTGAGGCTACATTTGCAAATCAGTTGTTGTGTAACTTAACTCGTTATCATGAGCAAATGCGTATCTGTGAGATACAAATGACAATGATGCAAAATATGCCTACAACGAGCCTTAATATCTACGGATTACATGCTCTACTCATGACACATGAAGCGGATATACGCACAACAAACAACTTAATCAGAGCAAGACAAGAATTGTTGAGAAGCATTGCTGAAAAGCAAAACTTCATTAATAGTTACATGGCAATATAGATTTTAGAATAATGTTGCTTAAGACGATCTGGCCAACCATGTGTGTTGTTGTTTGTTTTTTAAGTGGGAAAAATAATGTTTCCAATCTACTAGATTATATCTGGTTTTTATACTATGTATTGTTTTTAATGGATAATGTGAATCAAGATTGTTATTCATACAATTTATTTGAAGAATTACAAGTTTTTAATCTTGTATACAATGATAATGTTTACACTGCATTAACAAATGTAAACTGACAATCATGTACATTAACAACATGACAAATGCTAACAACGCATTAATATGAAATTATAAGTTTTGCATAATAGAGTCACAATACATTTAGTTTTAACTGTAGAATGTCACATATATCTTAGCAACATTTAGAAATTTAAAAAATATATGACATGCTTTGAAAATGCATTTGCTTTTTACTGTATTCTGATAAAGACTAATCTAATGACAACCTTATTTATCCTTAACATTTTACAAGATATTGTATGATTAGACAACACGTATGTTTAATGCAACTGATAAGACAACTCAATGACAATGTTGTTTATCTCAAAAAATGTCACGCGATTTATGACAATAACTGACAAATCATCAACTTTTTCTGACATTGAATGACTAATCACTGCAAATATATTTTTTACTGTAACTGATAAGACAACTCAATGACAATGTTGTTTATCACTTAAAATGTTACGCGATTTATGATAATAACTGACAAATCATTAACTTTTTCTGACATTGAATGACTAATCACTGCAAATATATTTTTTACTGCAACTGATAAGACAACTCAATGACAATGTTGTTTATCACTTAAATTGTCACAAGATTTATGACAATAACTGACAAATCATCAACTTTTTCTGACATTGAATGACTAATCACTGCAATTCTGGTTAAATTATAGGTTATATATAAATTGAGGAGTCTGATTCTCAAATAAATTATCAATCACACAAACTATTAAATCAATTTTCTTATTTTCTACAATGGCTACGAACCCAAATGATGTTAGGTTAACTATCCTTATGGCACTCCAGGAAGCTCTCGACGAAGAGGCTTGTCTAGAAGAACAAATTTTAAGCTTAATGCATCGATTTGCTGATAGATTCACAAACCGTAGGCCAGAAATTAGCATGCTAATGATATTGGATGATCACCCACTTATCGAGTATGGTAGTTATGCCGTAGGGTGCATGACAGGGACGGACATGAAAAAGGTTGCATACTTGAAAAGCATAAGGGATGAGTTGCACAGGAGCATGGAAGAAAAGCGACAATTGATCGCGAACTACATGGAAATGTAAAAGCTGTATTGCTTAACACCAGTTTGCTAACCATGTATGTCGTTGTTTGTTGTTGTTTTTATGTTTTCCAATCGCCTAAATAAGGTTGGCCATGTACTCTTCTACACATCTGGTGTTTTCTATGTTGTAATGCTTTTAATGACTACCGTTAATTTTAAATTTTCAATTATAACGTTTAAAAATACAAAAATATAGATATACAATTGTACTGAAAAATAAAATTAAAAAAATTAGAAATAACCCCAAGTGACACACTTTGCAACATCATATCTTATGCATATTAACACAATTTCTAACAAATATTGGTTCATTGTGTAGACCTCATCAAAACACTAACGACCAAATAAACAAAATTTTAAACAACGTATCCATATGCTAAAACGTTCCCGAAAATTGCCGATATCATTTTTTTTCAAAATAACAAACCCTAAAACTACATTAAACCATATTAGTATGTGCACACTTTCCAATGACAAAAAAAATTAAAAATAAAAAATCATCAGAATATTTGCGCGATCAAAAATAAAATAAAAATTACAAATCACTATAAAGATTGCGCGATCAACCTACGTGGCACAATTTTTTTATTAATAAAACCGTAGAATTGTTGTGGTCGTGACACGTGTACATCGAGCAGATCATCACCAATTTTGCGCGATCAACATGGTCAAAATGGAAAAGTCAATAAACCATGGCCTCTGCAAGAAATGTTGTTTCTCACATGGTTGTTTCGGTAAAAAACGCAACCATAAATTAACATCCCTAAAACGGCCTTACGATCGATTGACCCCTTTGAAGGTATGATTTCTTATCTCTATTTTTTTTTTTTTTTTTAAATTGATACAGAGGAAAAAAAATAGGTTTGTGATTTTGCTCTTAATTTTGTTTCAGTTTGGGGAAAAAAATAGGGTTTTAAATCGGTTATCCGAAAGAATTTTTTTTGTTAATTTTGTTGGAGTTGATTTGAGGAAAATTATTGATTGATTATTGTTTTTTTTTATTTGTATTTGATCACACCTGCTCACCTTTGTTTATTTGGGTTGATGTAGGGGTTATGACCCATCTCCATTCACTCTAAGCAAAGACAATATTCAATTGCAACTTTCTACCAATTATGTTGGTAAGCCATCTTTTACTAAGATTATCTTTTGTTAGTCTCTTGATTATTGATATATATGGTACTATTAGTTTTGTGTTTTCCGCGATCAATCATTGATTTTGCTCACTTTGGTTTTTTAATTGAATTTGTTGTTGTTTATAGGGAGGAAGAGGTTTAGAGATAATGATGATGTATGTTGGCGATTTTTGGCATATACGTAAGTCTCGAATTCTGATGATTAGAAGCCGGTGTAACTGACTTTGGGATTCAAGAGCTAATACAATGCGACAAATCAATGTAAGTAATTGCTATGTCCTGCGGCTAAATTGCACCGAGTGTTTTTTTAGTCTGTCTTTTATTAATGTATGTGTATGTGGATATTCGGATAACATTTAATATTTGTAGGCAATGAATATTGTGAAGGGCTGGCATTTTATTGAATGAGCTACAATTTAGCATGGTCTCTTATGTATGGGTTCGGTAAATAGCTATTGGGATCCTAGGATTGCTTAATCATGATACATCAGCTTGCACCGGATTAAGACATAGGTAGTTTCTAATCTTTTTTCATTTATTTAAAATAATTAAGCAGTTGTTCAAATGAACAAGTTATTTGCCTATAGGTAGGGCCGTTAGTTGGGTTTGGGTCAATTTTGGTCGGGTCAAGGCCAAAAATAACATACTCGAACCCGATCCTATTTGAACTCGGGTTAGTCGGGTTGGGGCCAATATGGGTCGGTCAACCCGAATATGAGTGAAATATCATAAAATTGCCTTTTTTAAAATTTAGATAGATAATTTTTAAAAAAAAATATTTACAAATAAGAAAAACCCTTATTCGGGTCAAACGGATCGACCCGAACCCGAGTAAGACAAATATTTTCAACCCGATATAGTATTCGGGTTACTCGGGTTGACCCGAATACAAATTTTGACCCGAGAAACCCAACAAGAATAAGCTCAATCGGGCCTGGGTCAGGTTTGGGCCGAGTCGGGTTTTTTTTACACCCCTACCTATATGTGTTGAATAGGTTATGTAAATAGGCACGAAATCGTTAATACAATGAACGACCTATACTTGACAGCAGATCCCCAAAAGTGGTTACTCTCGGTAGACTTTTTTGGTACATGATTTCAGGGACGGAGCCATGTAGGGGTTTGGATGGGCCATGGCCAACCCATGTTTGTTTGATACAAGTAGTATGCGTATATGCTTATGTATTTACTTCACAAAATTACCTGTGGCCCACCCATATTATAAAGACAGCTCCATCATTTGGTTTTTTTTTCTTATTTAATAGGTTTGTCTTAATTTTTTGGTACAATAGCTACTTGTTTCCGCTTGACATTGTTAAATTAAAGAGATTATTCATACTTGCTTAGAAGTTTACACAATATACATATCTTTTAGATGATTATAATGATGTTAAACAACGTTCTGTACGGTTAAAAAAACTTTTATTATAAAACTCTTGTTGTTTAATATATATTTGATTTTACGCATATTTTCTGGCTTGTTTTGGCCCACCCAAGTGTAAAATCCTGGCTTCGTCACTGCATGATTTTAACGTTCAGTTAATTTGATATTATGCATGTTTCATGTTCGCTAAACTAATGTCACAATTAACTCCATCTAAACAAAAACTAAAGTACTAGCAATTAAGCAATTCAGATTCCCTTATCATTATAATAATAACACAAAACAAAACACTAAAGGGATGCTTGGTTCAAATAAAAGAATAGGAATATGAATGGTAAAGGGAATACTAAGGAATGTAATGAGTATTTCATTGGTGATTGATTGTGCTTGGTTATACTTCCTACAGATAACACATACGTAATAGATCTACAAGAAACAGCTCGTAATTATTAGTAATATATTAATTAGCACTAGATTATTATTTTACAAAAAATTATACAAACTAGCATGTACAAACATAACATTCGCAAACAACAACAAAATTTAAACCAAACTGCTAATAATTATCTAAATATTTTATTGATATGTACATATACATATGTATATCAAATATGACGCTTACATATTAAACCCATCAGGTTAAATATATAATTTATTATCTTGTAGTGGATTTTATGGCAATGCTAGATCAAGACGAAAATTGAAAAAATAAAAAAATTCTGGACCAAAAGAATTGCTGGAAAAAAAATATTTTTTTGGAAAATAGAGTTGGCATTTAGATGGGTAATGAATACCATAACCCTCAAATTGTAGGGTAGTGGTCAAATACCTTGTTTGAGGTAATGCTTCATTGCATTATAGTAAAACAAGCATTAGTAATGATTTTCTTTCCCTTTTCTTACCCTTTAATACCTCCAACCAAACATGCCCTAACAACAGACTACATTATCTGGATTCATATGTCTGAAAAGCTTAATCTCCCTCAACGTCACGAAATAAATCTACAATTTGCGTTTGTTTTTTTAGCAGGTTCTCATGGATTTTGACATATTTTATGTGGTTGGAGCAAATAAACCGTTGCAGTTGGTTGACTCGAGAGTCTCGGTCAAGATTGGTGAGGCGATTGTAACTCAGTTCAAAGGGATCAGTAGTAGCCCTTTGGTCACTGGAACATGCATAAGAAAAGCTCTTACACTTCTTGGTACTTAATTTTTCTTACGATTTTGCATTTTAATTTTTGTAACTGTGAACGTAACAAATGACCTTACTTTGACTTCGTTGATGTACTCACAAACTATGATGCGGATCATGATTGTCTTAAATGTCAAAACTGTGCTGCTAATATAAAGGTTCCTTCAGCTGAGGTATGATTTTTATCAATGCATTAATGCTATATTGCTAATGAATGGCATAAACTTAACTGAATATGGAATATTACAGAAGAAAGTAATGCGAAAGCAATCAGTAGAAAAGTTTGAGAATAGGATACAAGAGTTGACTACTCAATGTCAGCGTAAGATTGATGAATGGTATCAAGCTTGGATGTTTTTAACAGCCGCAAACGATCAAGCTGGAAAAGAACCGTATGGAAGTTGACAATAGGCTGTTCCAAACATCCTCCCTTGGTAAAAGTCTCTCAGTCAAATATAATACTATTGGTTAAAAGAAAGTTTTTTATGTTTTAATTTGTGTTATGTCGAATCAGTTGAGTTCAACCAACTTGGTTATGTATTTTTGTCTTATATTATTTGTTGTGTTGCATGATATATTTAAGCTAAAGTGTTAAAAGGTAAATTATTAGATATAAGAGTCCATATATTTGTATATCCTATATTCGTTGGTGCAGTGAGTATAAAATAAGCTGGTCTTTTTGTAGCTAAAGTCATCAAAATAATTAATTGATCCATGACAACGACACATTTCTAATGTTGAAACAGACTTTCTGATCAAGAAAATATAAGAAGGTGAAAATATAATCAAGTTATACTTTCAGATAAATAATAAAGTTTATGGGGGAATTCAGTCCAATTTCCATGCTTATGATATGATTAGGTATTATGGTTAAGTTTATGGGTGCATTTATTCCAATTTCCATGCTTATGGTATGATTAGGTTTTAGGGTGTTCATGTTGCATTTTACACAATTTTATTTTGGGTAAAAACTATACAGTACCACATTAGTAATTTCGAAACACCCTCTTAGCAACATTTTAACACTGGGATTTTGTTGTCTGTTTTTGTCTAAGTTGAAGATGTTGATTTTACCTGCAGGCTGGACAATTTGTGATGAACCAGATCCCCGCTGCATACACGTCTAAGTCATCAAAACCAACACCACAGGCCCCACCGATTACCGGTTCCAGCTCAACAATTATATGAACCTCTACTTCAAATGTCACCTCATCCCGGAAGCCACGAGTCTCTTCCAACATATACCATCACCCAATGTTGGTTTCATGGACATCCCTTATCTCCTGCCACTCCAACACTCTTCCCGCCCTCACCCACTTCGCCTCAATGCTCCGTCACCCCACCCAACCCAACCAACGCACCTTAGCAATTGTTCTCAAAACCTGTGCTTTTCTCTCTTCACTAACCTTTAGGATCCAAGTTCACGCCCTAGCTATCACACTCTCCCTTACCTCTGAACCCTTTACTTCCTCCGGCCTCATCCATTTTTATGCTAAAACTCAGTTCCCGAACAACACTAAGAAGGTTTTCGATGAAATGCCTCAGAAAGACGCAATTGGTTTTCTTCTGTTATTGTTGGCCTTGCCCAAAACTCAAACCCTGTTGATGGTTTGTCTTACTTTGCTGACATGAGAGCTTCTGGTTTTGGGTCAACTGACTATAGCGTATCTGTTGCTTTGCATGCCTCAGTTGAACTAGGAGCTTTAGCACAATGTCGGTTAATTCATGCACATTTGGTTGTTAACGGGCTTAATTTGAATACGATAGTGGGGTTGATAATCTTTTATATAGTAAAGGAAAACCTCTAGTGTATAAATCATTTAATGTAATGCTATAGGCAGGGCCGTCCCGGGGATTTTGAGTGCCCTGGGCCGTAACTAAAAAAGGCCCAAGAAAAAATTATCGATGCTAAAAATAAAGTTATAAATATCTAAATATACTAATTGATGGTAAAAAAGTTATAAATATCCAAAGATAGTATTACAAATACCATTTTATTGTATGAATAGTGCAATTCTACTAGCATTTTTCGAAGCAAAGTTTTTCACCATTTTTTTATAATCGACATTATGTATAAACTACAACGATGCAATACATAAACCATTCATACACTGTTACTCTAATTCACTAAATCACTAATGAATAATAAACCTATATGAATTATGATTACTTAGCATTACCTCATATGATCACTAAATTAGTAGATTAATAGATTACAACATTAAAGAGTACGTAAGTCTAAAACTAACCAAACAAGCAAAAAAAAAAAACAAAAAAAAGCAAAATTCGTGGCACTAGAGGCCTAGAGCAAATGACATCTTATAATTCTATTAACTTAGATGCATTGTTTATCAATTTATACATAAAAGTGATCACAAGGCACTAGGGCAGCATCAATTCTAATCACTAATCGGATAACTAAATGGGTGATTTTTAAATTCCTAACAAATTAGAGATCTCAATTGAAAAATACAATGTAAATAAGTGGAAGTTTTACCTTATGTGTTATAAATGGTACCATTGGTGTCTATTCTGATTCCGAACTTCGGATCGATATCAATATCAAAACTAAAAGCTATGTACGATTTTTTTTCTTGTTTGTGGGACATCAAATACTCGAATGGATATATAAAGACCTACATAGTAATAGCAATCCTAATAATACTACATATACAACTAATCAACGTCATGTAAAAATCTTCAACTGGAGTTCAAATTTGGCCTATCAAATCTATTCATGAATTGGGCTTTTGAAGAGAATTGGTGCCCCTCCCAATAATTGGGCCCTGTGCACTAGCCCATATTGCCCCTGCTAGACAATGTTGCGATGTTTTCAAGGGGTTCCATTCTGACCTCGGGATTTTGTCATTTTTATCGAGCATTGAAGTGAACACGTACAGAATTTGATATTCAACATATATGCTATTTCAAAAAGTACTTTGCGGATATCTTTCTTGAACTCTTTATAAGCAATTTATTCTTTAAGCTCTATCAAATCTTCGCATTTTGTTTGTTGTTCATGTTATATACAAAGAATCTGACGAACCTACACAAATGTGAATTAATCGAGTTCATTGTCTCTAGAGCCATTACACGGGATCATCTCATGATAAAACCACCGTCAACTTGAGGTAATCATCGCGTACAAGTAAAAACAAATTAAATAAGAATAATTTGTCAACTTGATAATATATAGCTAGTCAAATGTAACCACCCACGGTATGGCACCATCATGCGCAAACCCATTACGCCAAGACCACTACCATGCGTGGTGGTGGTATTTTGGCACTGTTTTGATGGTCATCACCACCTAACGTGGTTCAAGCCCAAATCATTCAACCAAATCTAGGCTAAGATGAACCATTGAAGGTTATCAGAACTCCAGGTTCTTCCACATACTAATTAAGAATAACATTATTTTTAGATGGCCTTTTTACAGATTTTGGTCCCTGGTATCATCAGTGGCGGTACCAAAGGGGGGGCAGTGTGGGCAGCTGCCCCCACAAACTTGTTAAATTCTTTTGAAAAAAATAATTTTTTAAGGGTGTTTTTGTAATATTTTATACTTGCCCCCATATCCCAAATTAAAAAAACAAAGCGACAGTATAGACAAGAAAAGGCGGTAACAGTTTGCCCCCTCAAAATTTTTTTCCTGGTACCGCCCCTGGGTATCATATGACGTTAAGTGTAAACTATAAAGTAAATTTCATAAATCGTCCCTGCCAGGACCAAAATTTGCAAAAAGGTTTCCGGGACGATCTCTGCACTTAGAAACTATTTAAGACGAAAGTTGCAATTTGGCCAAATCTCAAGGACGATTTATGCAATTTACTCTACGTTTTATTGTCTTATTATCACGTATAAACATCATGTGATCATCCTAGAACACTTGTGATTTACAATGTATATAGGTTTATGCTTTGACCCTTTGTGCTTCCTTCTTGGAAGCCTTTTGTAATTTCCTCATTTGAGGTTTCTTTCTAATATACTCGTAGTTGTTTGAAATGACCATTGCTGAAAATCAATTGCTAATAATCACTGACAGTGCGCAGTTTGGAATTTTGTTAAAATATCATTGCCCAGACGCATTTGACTGTAAATATTATCTATAATTTCACTTACTCGAATCACTGGTACTAACCGCTCCACTACAATTCGTTGGCATTGGTTTTACTTGTCATCAGCAAGATGTATGAGATATTTGCATCATCTAACATCAACCTGCTGGCATGATTGACTGTTGCTTCTATATTCATGAACAGAAGAGTCTTGAAAAGAGGTAGCTGTGACAGCCCTGTACAGTATCGAGCAGTGGACTTGTTTGGCATGCTTCATCCACTCCTCGGTTCTTCCATTTCTTTAAAAGTTCTTCGGCAACAAATGTAACCTGGTGTTGCAGGACAGCAGCACCAAGGGGTCCAACTAGGTTCAATCTGGTTGCAGCTGATATAATATCTCTCATAGTTATGAACATGTACGCCCTCTGAGAAGTTTCACTATCAAACCTAAGGAGTCCACATACGAGTCCAAAGATGGGGGCGTGGTGGAAGCGCACATCCCCATTGCTCAAAGACACACTTCTCATCGTCTTTAAGCTTGGAATCTCTGTGAAGACAGAGGAAGATACCCTCATTAATGCTGATCCTTGTGAAATTGATGCCTTTCGGCTTATTTCATTTGTTAGTGTTGCATCTAAAATCATGTCGAGTTGTTGCCATGTTTGAAGATCAGGGGATGTTGTTGCTGTGTAAACAAAAGGAAGGAGTAGGCTTCCTGTATTCTCCAAGACATGGATTACATAAGTTTGAAGATCTTCAGGATGAGAAACAATGTCAGATTGCGTTGCAGCCTCAAGACCAAAGGAATGAGCAAAGCCGCCTGTAGGAAGAATGGAATCAATCAATTGCCATTTGCTCCATTGAAGAAGAGAATTTGATTCTGTTGATGGCGGTTGATTTGTACAATCGTTTACTACTGTTTTATCTCCCATCCCGACAAAACAAAAACTTTAAATCTGCCATATGAGTCAAACATTTGCGTAAGCAAGAGAAAACAAATTTTACAGGGAATATAACATATACTACAATGAACTTAAATTTGTATTTGTTTACAAAAAAAAGGAAAAAAAAACCAGAAAAGTCCTTAACTACGTATAAGTTATATCCAGCCTTTAACTGCTTCAAAATTTTATTGAGGCATTTGGATGAGTCTATTGTTACACCCAAATTTCATACTAATTTTTTTTTTTAATTTTTAAATCCAAAATACTAGATAATTCCATACATCATAAGTTTCAACCATCAGAGTATCCAAGCAATAATAAATATTTGCTTACAATCCGGTACTACTAACCAACATAATAATAATGGAAATGCTACTACTCTATCTAAGGCAAATTCGTCAATCAACATGTCCATCAACGAACTACCACCTCTTGATCACTAAGCATGTCATTTACCCTTGTCGCTTGGTCCAGCTATGTTGTTGCCTAAGGACACATATCACACACGCGTCACCTATAAAGCCTTGTGAGTCCACGAGGTTTTTAGTAAAAATTCTCATAAGAATAATAAACACGATTAAACATTTTAAATGCACACAATCACTTTAAATCAACTATATCACTTCACATATCATTTGTCCGGTGGGAAGATGGCCCACATCAATATCATTGGTCCGGTGGAAAAGTGGCCCACATCAATATGTCTTATGCCCGGTGAAAAGGTGGCCCACATCAATATCATAGACAAACATGCAATGGATCCATGCAACTATGCAACATACCATAACATTCCACACCATAAAGTTAATATATATACAGGTTATAAATAGAACACAAGTATGGCGCGTCCATGGAACAAATATAGTCATGCACGTGTCGTACTTAAATGTCCTAAATGTAACGTAATATATATAATCAATAACACATAAATATCACACTTTATTCAAAAAAATCACATTTGATATGTGTCCCCGTTTTATAAAACACGTGTACTAACCTTAAGGTCCTTTAGCTATTTCTTAAGTCCTATCAAATGTCACAAATGCTTAACCGCCTAATAAATGATATAACGATGCTAAAATTAATTAACATATCCTTTGAATAATTCCATTAAATCAACTGACTCAACTCATTTTAGCCTCTATCCAAACTTACTTTGGTTACCATATATATCTTTGCACGGAAACCCCTTCTTAACATAATATATGCTTCTAGGATAAATAATTACCCTATCAATGTTAACTACACAGCCATTTGAGGACGAAATAAGATTAATAAGCAAGAAGGGCCACTAGCGTCACATAGTAAATTATAAAGGCCATCAGTGATAACTATTAAAACTATGAGGGGCTGTTTCGAAAACTTAATAAGCCTATTAAGTATTAATGATATTTATTCAATATATAAAAATATATCAGTCATCTCCTACCTTACCTCGCGTAAATCACTTCACCGGAGAAAGCAATAGAACAAAGCTGTATGTTTTCATGCGTGTCAGGTGAGAAAAAGGAACACAGGAAAACGGTTACAAATGAATATTGACGATAGACGTGGCCTTACCTAGCGTAAATCACTTCGTCGGAAAAACGAATCGCCGGAAAAGGAACTTTACCGCAAGGCCAACACGAACGAAGGAGCTTGCCTGAAAACACGTCGCCTAAAGAACGACTCGCCGGAAAAATGATGTAACACAGAAGGACGAAAATGGTAACTTGAATAAGGCTGGAAACTTGGTTCTGTTTTGAGGTTGAGTGGTATGTTGAAGTGAGTGATAGATTGAGTGATTTTAGGTTTGGCCGGAAAACGACGCCGGAATGGCGGCTGGAAGAGATGACCGCCAAACACAAAACCCTAGGAGCTACACTAACATTCTATTTATATCCACAGCCTAGGTTTTTTCCAATATAGAAGTATTACCATTATCATCAATATACGCAATGAGTTAAAATCAATATAGACCCAACATTTGTCATAGACCCAATGAACCAATCTTAGCCACTTATTTTTTTTATCAAAAATAAAAAAAAACTCATTTTCACCTTTTTTTTAAATAAAATATCTTACAAACGGTAAATCGTCACACGACAAAAAATACACCATCGCGACGAGTATTTTTTTATCTTTCAATAGACGGGTGACACGATATACTTTCGAGAAACTTTTTTTCGATTTTTTTTTTATTATACAATATACTAGTATAAGCATGATGACGACCTCGTATTATGCGTGGGCTCCAGGCAAATTTTTGGGCTTCTGGCTGGGTTGAGGCCCAGTCTGTTTTTTTTTTTTCATTATCGCCGTCTAAAATGTCCTTCATTCATTTTAGTTTTGATAACAAAGCTTTGGGAACAATCTTCATCATCCACGCCCTAAATATATGACACATTGGTTCATCAAGAGCAAGACCCCCAATTTCATCACATCTTCATAAGAGTTTATTCTTGCACGAACTTCAAGTTTAACTTTAAGAAGTAAGTTCTTTTGCTATTAATAAAAATTAAAATTCATATTTTTTTTATCTTCTTTTAACATAATTAACATGATTGTATAACGTGGGTATGGTGTGTGGATGTTATTTTGATGGTTTAAATGTTTGATTCTTAGGATTTTAATGTTGATTTTTTTGGGTTACTTTTTCCGTTAAGATGGTGCAGCTTGTTTAAATGGTTTAAAGGTTTGATTTTTAGGGTTTCCCTTATGATTTCAATGTGGATGTCGATTAAGTTTGGGGTTTTATGATTACAGGAGGGTTGTGGAGCTATGGAATGAATGGTTGTATTAGGAATTCGTTTTTAAGGGTGTCTACTGAATGTTTGAAAAGCACACAAGGACCACTACTTACAATTAGAAAATTATGCAAAAAAAGCTTAAAATGACCTTGAGAAGACATTGGAGGAGGTTGAAAGGCATCTTGATAAATCAAAGAGGAAGGTGCAATAGCTTGAGCATAAATCAAAGAGGAAGCTGCAATAGCTTATCGCCAAAAAAATTCTGGAGATGACGTTGTCATTGCTGCGTAAGTTTCTTCCTTTTAAGCTTGAGAACGATTTATTAATACAAATTTTGGAATTATTCAAAAGTTTATACATCATAAAAGTTTCGGATGCTGACAACAACGCATATAGCAACTAATTTTTTTATATTAATGGGGCGTTTCGGTTACCGTATAAGCTTTTTCACTAAATAAGCCATTTTTTACCCAAGAAAGAGTTCGGCTGATTGTTTATTAAGATATTCACACCATACTTTTTGTTCGCCTATCTTTGTAACCGTCTTATGTTATCTTTTCAGTGATTTAATATGATGATGTTGAGCTCGCGGCTGACCGAGGTTGATGTTTCCACCATCTTGACAGTTCGTAATTGTAAGATTCTCCACATCTTAATTATTCATTCGTTGTCATTAAAGGTGAAAAAATGCACATTTTATCTACTTAAATAACATGAGTCATGAAGATGTCAAAAATATAACTGAACAACGTTTTGTGGGATTGTATAATTGTTATATGACAATGTTCAGCAAAGTGCGATAAGTTGATCATTTCTCCAATGAAAACATACTAAATAAATGATGGTTTTGTTGCTATAATAATTGAAAAAGAATGGTAATGTGCAGAGAGAGGGTCAATATCAGACAATTTATTATGTTAATCCTTGGAGTAAATTGCATAAATCATCCTTAAAGTTTGGGCCAAATTTGCTGTGCGGTCCCATACATGTTATGAAAGTTCAAGGAATCGTACTTATTTATAGGAAACGCTTGGTGGCAAGTATCGTCCACTATGGGGAAACTTTTAGGGAAACCTTTTGGATACAATGATGTCCCGCTAGGACGAAACTTGCCACACTAAGGTTTTTCCACAGGGACGATACCTTGCACTTTCGTAAGTTTGGGACGGAAAAAATGCAATTTGGCCAAACTTTACGGGACGATTTATCGCAATTTACTCTACTCCCTTGAGTTTTGATTATATTTGAAAAGATGATCCAAAGTTTGCACTGCAACAATAGCTCAAGACTGTTTTATAAATAATGATTCTTTTCTTGCCGAAAACAAAGGGCGTCACTGTTTACCTAACTTGAAACTCAGGTGACAAATTTGACCCGACCTGCACTTTGCATAACTGAGTCAGCCATTGTTTATCGGAAAAGTTTTCTCAAAATTTGCAAAATACATAGATTGCATATTATTAGCTCAGCCTAAACAAGGGGTGGGAGAATGTAATACGTGAAAACATTTCAGTAATCTATGTATGAGTTTCACATGGCAGCAAATTCGAAGACAGGTAAAGGTCCTTCGTTTACATACTTTCCTTATCCTTCTACAAGGTAGTGACTTATTCATTTCAAGCCAAACACATTGAACGTCAATAAAGGCTGCAAAATCAGGTTATTGGATCTTCTTTACACTCTTACGGCAATGCGTTTGTTTGAATTTGCGTAGATATGTTTGATACAGGTACCAAATCCAGAAATTATGAGTAGTAAATAGATAAACAAACATGTTGCCAAACACGTAAAGTGTGTTATAGCTGCAATATATAACGTTTTAATTGTATAACAGCTTCTCATAATCTTTTTTTATTTGTTTTCACAAAATAATATAATTCGCATCAGCCATCAACCCTCAGGACTAATATCCAACTCAAATCGGCTAAATGGTGTGAACAATATGTCACACCATTAAAGAACATTTACTCTGATATGACCAATCAGCTTACATACACAAAAAATAATACATATCTTTTCCTATAATATCTTATACATATCTCTTAAACGGTACTAACTATTTTCTACTAACGGTACTAACTAACTGATCAGTACTTAACACTTTGTACTGTCAGTACTAACTATAACTATCGGTACTAACTATCATCACTAACGGTACTAAGTTAGGAAAACATAATTCTCAAAAGTAAGTAAATTTACATAGTTTATTGTTCAATAGCTCATCATATTACTTTTTTTACTATTGACTGGACGTACATTTTTTCATCATGATGTTAACAGATAATAAATTGTGTATGTTGCACAAGAAGCTGAGAGGGCCGTTGTGGAGAAGACTGAGCGAGGCAAGCAGAGTGCTATCGTCAGACCACATGTTGGACTTTTACACATTTGATTCTTCATTCCTCCATGTGATAAGTTCAACCCCGTGGCCAAACTTCGTTGTTGTTTTGTTGTATACGTGCTTATTCTCTAAGCGTGATCAACTATTGAAGCCACATCTCAAATTTGGTAAAGTTGCTGATTTATTCTCCTAAAGGAAGAAATGTATTTCTACCAGCAAAGGGCATTACTTGCATTTAGTTCAGCTTCATTTAAAAACTTCATGCTTTAAAATTATTGTCAAGATTTACAATTTTGTAAAGCAAAAGAACCAAGTTGCAATAACATGTTAGCCCCGGCCGCAACGCGCGGGTCATTTTCCAACTCATTTACACATATTTATCACTGTATCCTTTACTTCTTAAATAATTGCACTCAAGTCCTTCTAACTCTCCTTTATTATTTATCAACTAGATTAAGACCCGTGTAATACACGGGCTGACTAAATATATCTTATTACAACCTTATTTTTAGGAAACGATAAATATAAAAGCGGTATAACGTATGTGTATATTTAGGATAATCTCGTAACTACTTCTTGCAACACTTTACACATAACTTTTAGCCAAAAGTAAATTCACCGACTCTTCGTTCTTCTCATCAACAAAGCATAAAAATCTTTGAGAAAATTTAATTCATTGTTGGTCCACCTTGCATACAGTAAGCTCATGAATTGTTTTAACCAACATTGCTTGAAAAAGTGAGGACACTACGTCCATTCCTCCTATTAAAAAGTAAGCTCATTATCTCTTCCTTTAGTTTTGCTACGATCCACAAATATAACACAAGAAGCATGGATATTTGGACTCTCATTTCCCGAACACACAATTGAGAAAGGATCATATACGTTTTAGATACTTCTGCGACCACTTTTAAATTTAACTCAAAGAACGTCTTCTTAAAGATGAGACAAAAACTTCTCTGAAAGCAAATTAACAATATTTTTCTTACCCATCAGCAAATTAGATACTAACACAGAAGAATCTGATCCTTTCACACATACAATGGACAATATCATAAAAATCTTCAATATTAAAAGTGAATGGTAATAAGAACAATCGATCTCTGATTTTGAATCCATAGTATATTCTCTGTTGTCAAGAAATTGTTTGGCTAATTAATAAATAAGGCTTATAATATTCATTACCTAAGTGAATAAACAAAGACAATATTATGTTGGTCTAGAGAACATACACAAAAATTTCAATGTCATCGCAACCTGCTATGGAACTTGCAACTTGCAAGAATGGCCTTATAACAAATATGTGCACTTACCATCTAAAACTATTTACATTTACATCTTTAAGTTTACCATCTAAATTGCCAAAACGTGCTCTTCTGGGATGAATTTCAACATCTATCAATGAGAAGATATAAAAAAATCAAATGCTTGGGCTGAGTTTGTGAAAGGCATGCAAGATTCATCTTAGAAAATAAACTCCTGCAATGAAAGTTTAATAGGTAGAATCACAAAACCAAACAGTACCTAAAGCCTCATAATTGTGCAACAAAGAAATTGAACAATAACCAATTTATTTTCCTTGCATGATTGAGTATGGTGTCATGTTGTCAACACACACTACCTAGTCATACATTCACAACATACCTCAATGTTTATCTTTTCGATCGAGCATTTGGAGGAAATTTCACTTAGGCATCACCCAAAGATCTTCTATAGGATCTAAAAGAGATAAATTGTAACTGGAAACATAATAATATGAAACTCAAAGCTCTCCATGAAAATATAGACTTCAAATCTCATACGTAAAGCTTTTGTAAAAGGAAAATTCCAGCAAATTAATCTTACATGATTAAGCTTTTGACAGCCAAACACCCTTGCGTCCATCAACATTTATATAACAAATTCCCAAACTTAGTTTAAAATAATATATTAAAACAATTGCCCCTTTGTGCTTCATCCAAACACCCCTGAACATTTATAAATAGACCCACAAATTATGGTAGATGGTAGTTTTGATGTTAGATGACAGGTGGTCGCAGAGCTATAGGAACATTGGGTTAAGGTAATCATGCATGAGGAGGTGGAGGTAACTATTGCTAAGATTTCAAATTAGGAGATGCAACCGTCTTCATAAACACCTCATTTTATCACACACCAAGTAAAGCCCAATGCCTATAACAAAAAATA
>BQNB010005335.1:0-62643 GCA_026074375.1 Tanacetum coccineum | reverse complement strand
ATGTTTCTTACTCGTCGTTATCAACACGTCATGGAAATATATCCTCATCTAGATAATGGCATCTATAACATTGTTTAGAGAGTCATGCGTCCTCTTGCACTAAAACAAACTCGACGACCTCGAAGTGATCGTGGCAAGGCACGTCATTTCGTCTCTTCTTCATCTTCTTATCATCAAGGCACGTCATCTCATCAACATGATGATGATGATGATGATGTCGAAACTTCTCGTGCAAGTACTCCATCTCCTACCACCTATCTTAACTCTCTTAATCCACTCAACTACCAAAACTACGAAATGCCTTCCGCTTCCGAACAAACCGATGAAACTCTCTTTGAACGACAAACCACCTTGCTCAACCAAACGCAAGAAATGCATAAGGAGATGCGCGGAGGTTTCAAGTCATTTGGAAAGGCACTAAAAGGAGTGTTTAGCAAGAAGAAGAAATGAAGACATAGGAGTGGAGTGAACTAGATGGCTAAATGTAGTTTAAGACAATTTTTAACTTGATTATGTGTATGTTATTAACAACTTGTGTGGTGATCATCCGATATATTCGGAAAGACTTATATGTTGGTTATCTTTTAGGTACTTATTTGCTATGATGCCTTAAACCTTTGGTTGTTTTATTAAATCAACTAGTTATGCCATTTTGGTTTCATGATTTAATGTGTTTATTATATGTTATAAGATTAAATATGCTTATAAAACTCTATAGGGCTTGCTGCAAATAAACCACCAAAACAAAAATACCCTCACAAAAATCCTGAGAAAAATAGTTTTTCTGTGAAAAATGGGACTAACAGTGGGCGGCCCCCTTAATTCACAATGGCCGGCCCCCTTAATTTTAAGGGGACCGCCCCCTATTTAAGGGGACCGCCCTTAGCCCTTCACGGGTAAAACAGTATTTTTCACTGCTTTTTGCCTTCTTTTACCTAGTATCAGCTATCTTTACCCAGAATGCTTGAACAACATTTGGAATTCCCTAAACTTATCCAAATTCATTCCATTTTCAAACAAATCTCTTCCCATAAATTCCCTCCAAATGCATAACACCAATTCACCATCTCCTTCACTCATCATCAACAACCATACACATTCATGGCCTCCACTAGAGCTTCCATTTCCAAGGTCTCCAAGAGACCAAAAATCAACATCATTCCACCAAAACAATTGTTTGTGGATTTAACCCAAGATGACACAAAAACTCCATCACCCAAACTTCCAAATTCATCACCTAGTGCTCCTAATGCACCCTCCAAAACACCATCAACCAAAGACACTTCTTCATCTTCAATTGATTACATACCCAAATCACCAACATCATCAACATCACCCTCACCAAATGGTTACTTGAACCCATCAACATCTCCTCCTCCAAGAGTTTCTCCACCACCTCCAACTCAAGATAATGCATCAATGGACATCACTCTCACTCTTTCCCCAAATACCCCACTTGATGTCCAATTTGATACTCCATCACCTTCACCACCTATCATTGCACATCCTATCCCTTGGAATTTCCTTGAAGCACATGGTAACTCATGCCTTTGTTGTATCCACAACCGAACCCTCATTTTCGGGTTAAGTGATGAACTTCACTATATGTTTTCATATATTGAACACATGCTCTCACAACCACCAATCATCATCACACCACCTCCACCATCATCCCCAAACTAAACATGCTCTATGTTTAGTCTCTCAAATAATTGATCCTCTACCATTTTGCATGCAAGTCCTATGGAGCTTTACTAGTTATAGGACTTTTGTACTTTTAATTTCATGTATGTTAGCATGTTATTTTCCTTATGTATGCATGAGTGTGTTTCACACACTACTTTAATTTTAATGAATGATCATTGTTGGTTGTATGTCATATTTTTCTTCCTTGCTACATGTTAGAAATATTTGTATTGTTCTAACCCATTTTGTAGCCAAGAAACCATAGCTCGATTCCTTGGTGCCCTCGAACGAGGGGGAGCACACATCAAGGGGGAGCATTTATTCTGTCGATTTTACTAGCAATCCTCGACGATGCCTTTTTGATTCTACAAAAAAGGGGAGAAATGACATAAAACTCACTAAATACTTGTTTAAAAATAATTTTACATTTAATGAGTTTAAATTTTGTAATCATCAAAAAGGGGGAGATTGTTGATAAAATATAATGCCTAAAAACATTAATAATATTTTTTCACATCTTTACGTTTTGATAATCACAAAATATAAAAACGTTCAACGTAAAATTAAACGTAAACAAGTATTTAGTAGTAAATATTCATTTCAAACTTATATCACTCCAAGGTATGAATAAACAAATGCTTGATGCATTTTATGATCAAAGGAAACTTTTATAAAATATTTTAAACTTTTTATAAACACCACAAAACATTTTTTACATTTAAAAGAAATGTTTTATTCAAAATAAACATTTTGAATTTCAAATTTTCGGACCTAAAACGGCTAGAAATGGTCCAGTAAACACCTCCCCTGAATAGGACAAAAAGGGAGCGTCTGAATAAGGGGTGTCCCCCTTAATTACATGGGGGGTCCCCCTTAATTTTAAGGGGGCCGTATAACAACCCACAATTTTCATAAATGTAAATATCCATCTATTAAGTTAGATGATGTATAATCTATCAGTTATATATGAACTCACCTTTTTCAGGGAAATTTTTCGCTTTATTACATTACATTACTTTGCCAATGTCCCAATATGCAATATAACCAGCATAACTCAAGTTAACGGACTCGGACAACCTTCGTATGGCAATCCTATCTTCATATATGTCAAGCAAACATCATAACATATCAAGTCAATATCACAATATCATTATTACAAAGTATATTACTCATATGAGGTATCAATTACAACATCATATCAAAATGGGCTTTAAACCATTATCGGATGCCCTAAACCCTAACCTCATGAAAAGGTTAACACCTAAAGTGAATGCACAAGCTACTAAAGCATATGTACAAGTAATATAACATCTCATTTGAAATATAAAATCTCTTCAAGTCAAAGTACAAGTCTCTAAAAGCTCAGTACATAAGTCATTAAGCATGATCTCCAAAATAGCCGTTTTACCTCCGTTTTTCATTCTAATTTCTTCACCACCACTTGTGAGCAAGACTACACTCAATATACAATTTTTAAACCCTAATTATTCTATTCATAAGCTTTCATACATCATTTTACACTCAAAACCCTAATTCAAAACCCTAAACCCTAAAACCGAGCTAGTTTCTGAACCATGACTTGTTTCTTCGTTTTTATCCATTGTAAACTTAAACCAATACTTAAAAAAGTTATAATAACATAAATTACAACATTCTCAATCATAATCCAATATCATTTCATCCATTCACTTCAATTATACATAGAAACAAATCTAAAACACTAATTATGCCCCTACTGTGATTTTTGACCCGTTTTACTCATTTTTCTACCCATTGTAAACTAAACCACCACCCAAATTTTGATTATAATCCTTAATATAATCCTTATGATTAGTAACCTATCATTCCTAATCAAATGTACAAGAATTACAAGCTAGAAAACTCAACCCGAACCCTTATGAACCCGAAATATAAACCCTTGCAAAATGACCCATTTTAAACTGATTTTCTTGCAACCAAGCACCTCAATACAAGCACCTTACCCTTCTCCTACAGCTAACAAGCAACCCTCACTCAAAATAATCTTCATTATATTGTATAAAATTCATCACAATGCATCCTTGTTTTTCCTTTTCTACAAGCCGCGCAAGCACAAGGAGAACAACACATGAAAGCAAGTTTTCTTTCTATGCTTGTACACTTTTAATTTCTATCTTTTAAATACACATCGCCCTACTAGACCTCCTATGTGCCACGATCAAAAACTAAGCCTGCTTACTACTCCCTTGAATTTTTAGTATAAATAGAAGCATAACCTTCATGTCTTTTCATCATCCCCCACTCCTCCTCTATAAACCCTTCAATAAAAGCTATACTTTGCTCTAATAGATCCTATGTGGATCTTAAAAGTCTCATGTATAAAAGAGAACAAAATAAACCAGAAACGAAGCCCGGGGAGTCGTTATTCAAGGCGATAGACGACAGCCTGAAAGTTGCCGATTTCTAAAACCCGTTTTCCCCCAAGCTATAAGCTCAAACCAGGTTCCCACTAAGCTATTTTAATGCTTTCATAACGTCATAATGTCATATGATCTTGCTTAAAGATCATAAATAAAAGTCTATGAACTCTAAAACCTAAGTTTATATGCCTTTTGATCCAAAACCGTACACCCGAAACCCCTAATTTCATTGTTTATTTACTCTAAACTATGGGTTAAACTTGTAAACTTTGTTAAAATCAATCCTAATGAACTAATTATAATGTTACGAATAAGTGTTTGATAAGTCATATGAATAGAGTTTAAAAATCTTAATAACAACCGCGAGCGTTTCACTTTTACACCACCCACAAACTATGATACCCACCCCGTTTATCTATTTAGGTTCAAATAAACGAATTCGTTAAATTAACAACTTGTGTATGTTTAAAACTCTCATATTTGATACAGTCTTATTAATACACATAATAAATGTCTAATTGAAATGTTAAAATAAGCCTTGCATGGCCAATTTGGGCCATGTTTTTTGTAATTATGATCCATGCATAAGGGGTATATGAATCGTAAATTTCCAGAAACTTATAACTAAAAGGACTAAAATGTCCTTTTAATAAAAGTTATAACAAAAGGGTATATTAGTGCACTTGTTAAAGTATAAGGTTTACTTGGTATATCAATAAAAGTTAAAGGACCAAAGTCGTAAAAATGCAAACCCTAGGTGGTCTACTTGCATTTCCCAACCCAGGTCTAAAATGTAACATTTTGAAAAAGTATAAAAACACATTCAAAACATTACCAGACCATACTTTTAATTAACGCTTGACGTGCTTAACATTTCCAGATATTGAATAAAATGCTTAAAACTGCTTATGTTCTAATCATTATATCATTCATCATCGATGTGCTTTCAAAAATCATGTCCCGGATCTATATCATACCACAATACTAGGGAGCTTCATATTAAGAAGTTTCATCTTGGTATTACGTTCTGTCTGAGTTGTTGGGTTTACGATTTAAAGTGCCCTAGCTCCTCAAACGTTTACTGAATGACTTCTGAATTATGATGGCCCAACGGTGTTATGATAATTTTAATATCAAAACCTAGACATCAAATTGTAAAATCTTACATAATTACAAGTCAAACTAAGACTTGACATAAATTAGCACAGGTTTAGCCCGTGTAAGAAGCCGTTACTATTCATTTCATATACATTGCTATCAATTTCCCTATAACTGTTCAGGTGAGTTCATAGCCTCGCATTTCAATCTTTTTATAAACCCGTGAGGGGGATACATGCTATAAACATGAATGCAATTATTTCTGTATGCTATTTCAATTTACTATTGCCTAAGTAACTGCTTTGCCTTTAAGTCCCCATAATCATACCGTTAAATTACTCTCCCGTAGTTAAGCGTGAATGATGTGAATAGATCTATTTGGGCTGGAACTCCCCGTTGGTGTACCCAGTTACTTGTAACCAAATGCAACATCACAGAATCACGCTGGTATTTTGGCAAAGGGTACCGAGCGCTATAACTATCAACCATACCCTAAGGCTTCGATTCATGAGCTAATGGCAATTATACATTAATGTTTCAATACTACTGGGTTAATATCAACGTAACCAAAAATCGCATTTGCATTCAAATTATAGTTACTTAAAAACCTATGGATTTCACTATAACCAATGTAGTTGACTTTTTAGCATGTTTTATCTCAGGTAACTAATGCACGGAGAGGGCGAGGACATGAAGAGAAAATCGTTATCATTCACGACTTTTGTAAATACAGATGTTGGTACCCTCTCTTTTGTAAAAACGTCTAAAAGAAATAATGAATGATAACATATTTTCATAAACGACTCTTATTTGATTTTTTCCTATGATTATAACTTTTTGAAAAGTACCTTGAAGTAATACCCCGCATATTAAGCTTCCGCTGCTAAATGTAAAAAATGAGGGTGTTACACGCCGGTCAGGCGTTTTTGATGCATTTGTGGAAATAGTGATTGCCTTGACCGATTTGATGTGGTCTTTTGAATCATTCCAGCCCTCATGGTCATAGAGAGTGAGTTTCTCGAAGATATTCCAAGATTCGTCTACGTTTTTATCATGGAGTTTACCTCCTACGGTATGGTCAATTTCACACTTAAGATGAAAGGATACATGATCATATAAAATTTAGATTAGAAGCCAGCGATCGATGCCATGATAAGGGACTTTTTGGAGTAAGTCCTTGAAACAAGTCCATGCTTCAGAAAGAGATTCTCCTTGATGTTGTTGGAACATCAGAATGTCATTGTGGAGTTTTGCAGTCCTTCCCAGTGGAAAGATTTGAGCAAGGAAACGAGTAGTAAGATCCTCCCATGTGGGGATGGAACCTGCTGGAAGACGTTCAAGCCAATTGCTAGCTTGATCGCGAAGGGAAAATTAAAATAAATGCAGGCACGTCCTTTCCCTATTCTCAACATTAAGGTTTAGTGAGTCCACTAATTTTAGAAAATTCTTAAGATGTTGGTTTGGATCCTCGGACCGAAGTCGTGGAAAAAGCATCCGTTTTGCACCAACCGGATAGTGTTAGATCGCAGAGGCACCACATTGTTCCCTTCGGGGAGCTCATTGGTGTTTTGATAGCCCTTGTGGCTGGGTTTGAAGTAATCTCCAAGAGTACGGATAGGATTTTCATCTCCCATGGGGGTCAACAAAAATGGATTACAAACAAAGGGTATGAAGAAAAGATAAACTACAAGAAAGCTAATATACTGAAAATAAACTTCTCACTTTATAGGAATCAAGAGAGTAGACCTAAATTAAACATTGAATTCAAACTAAACTATTCCCACATAGCTCGTAAAAAAAACTTGAGATGTGCGGGGTCGTCATAAGGACAGTCACAAGAAGTTTTACAACTCCCTAGAGCAATAGCACCCATAAACTTGTAGTGTAGTAAGGTACAACTCGGGGGTTGTTATCGTTCTTCTAGGTAATAGTTGGGAAGGCGCGAACAGAATCTAATAGAGGTCTACGGGGTTGAGAGAAGATTCTTTTTGTATTTTTTTTATTTTCTTAGAAAGCAGGTAAATATCATGGTTTGAGAGGTTTGGTTTGTTTTAACTAATTAAACTAAATATAAATCTAAACTACTTTGGTGATAACTATATGATAAACGAACGTATATACTTAATCATGCACTACTCCTTAGTATGTTTCTCCTAATCTTGTTACTTTGTCACACTTGTGATGATCTGTGTAAGTATTTTCTAAGTCATGAACTAATTACACGAACCTGCCATCTACATAATATTTCCGTTCAAGGCAATGCACAAGTAAGGTATGAATGCAGACTATTATAAGGCCCCTAAGAGTATATTACATGCAATTAAAATACCTTAAGAGCGATCAACCATATTAGGGGTAAGGTAGTATAAAGACTATTACTGATGGTATCCTTTCTACACACTCGCGTTTCCCTAGACGTCTATGCAAATTTAATATTTTATGGCTAGTTTTCTAAAGCCTAACGCGCACAACCATAACAAGAAGCAACATTAAAAGGATCTACATAGTAAGTTTCATGCAATCATAAGTAAATACTAATGGATCTAGCCTAACATGTTAAACAAAAGAGAAGAACAAGGTATAATCAAACAACACATAGACATATTAAAATATTAAAGGGATAGATGAAATTCACTTGATTAAAACATGTGTTCATGGCTGATACAAAAGGGTTTTAACACCTTAAAATGGCCTACACAGCTGCTAAACTCTAGATAATTGAATAAAGTGTTTCCGTCTCTCAAAAGTTACTCACTTAAAACCCTAAAAACAAATTTGTATATATAGGAAAAGAGGCGTGACGGCGTCACTTTATGTTCATGATGTCGTCGTACCACAAGGTTTTCTAAGGTTTGTTTTAGTCGGCTTCGTTCTGAAGCCGTCTAGAAATCCATGACGCCATCCTTTGATAATTTTGATGTCGTCGCTTATAATTGGTGACGCCGTCTGCAAGCACTGTATGCTTTTCTTCAAAATAGGTAGTGTAGAGTCGTAGTCTTGTCTGCTTCTCCAATTGAGTCCAAGTTACGTGCATTTCCTCCAAAAGCCTTCCAAGTGCTAAAAACACAATAAAAAACGATTAAGCACATAATCTAGGCATATTTGCATGATTTAGGGGGTTAAATGACCCTGAAAAAGTGTATAAAATGACACCTCATTGCTAAGGCAAAATGGTGTAACGATACATTTAACATAAAGGATTGAAAATAAGGATTGGCTCAACAAGGTGATCTAGGGTTATCTTGCACTAAAAAAGAGTGCAACAAGGGGTGGTTATGCCGTAACTAGCCTTGAGCGCCTTCATTTGCTTGTGTTCCACGTCCAAATCCCGAGTCTCTTACTCCAATGCTTGTATTTTTCCTGTAAACGAAATATGAAGTGATTAAGTATCATTTTTAGGCATTTATATAATATTTACAAGCATTTTGATAGGGATTTTGATAGTAAAAGTATTAACTATTTGATGTTATCACTATTCTTCTAAGTTCTAAGCTTATGCTTCTTGTTGGTTAACCATTATTTCTTAACAGTTCGTGTTTATTTAAGAGTTAAAGAACTAGTAGTTGACAATTAAGAGTGGTTAATTAACAAAAATTAGGTTAAACTAACAAGTAAATGGGTTGAAATGGTGTCCACAAACTTAAAATAAGTTACAAGTTCAAAATCAATTCGATATTCGATCAAGTACATAACGAGGTTTAGGAGAGCGCGCTTCGCCGCAGGGGCATTTGATTTTGTCGTTGTATTTTATTGAAGTCCATATAACATGGGGGGAATTTGTAGATTTTTATTAACTGGAAGATCGAGGGGCGTTTGTATATGAATCAGTAATTGCAGGCATCGAAAACATGTGTAAATTAATAAGGACTGCACCATTTGATGGTTCATTAATAGATAAAAAAGGACCTTCCTAAAGGGTCAAGCTTACTGAGCAATGTATATGGTTTTTTCGTATAGAAAATCGATCATATAAGAAGAATTAACCACAATTCGTTATTTCATAATATGGCATGCCTAGTTTACGGCTGGAAACAATATTTATCCCATAACATACCGCAACCCAAATACAGAAAACCAAGATGTGATGTCTTTCTGTACATAATACAGAAGACCAAAAGCAAGACAAGTCCGCCGCGACATCATGTTTTGTCCTAGAAGCTCTTCTAGGCCCAAAGAACATCTCAACACCTGCAGTTCTCTAATAAGTAAGACCCAAACCATCCAGCCCCTATTTCAGTAAAAACATAAATCTACATATTATCTTTTGTTCATATTAGTATTCTAAGAGTCTGTCAAAACTATTCGTTAATGAAGAACCATAATTGCAAAAGTATCGTACTCAACAGAAATAAATTCTGTAATTCACAAAAATAAATAAGGAAAAACAAACCAAGTCTCTTTTCCTCTTTTCTCCAATCTACTCACGCTCCTGTAGCCTCAATCTTTCAGTAGCCTCAATCTTTCACCTTCTTCTCGTGCTCTTTGCTCAGCCTATGCAAAGTGGTTATAATTTAAGAACTATTAACAATATGCTACATGAGGTTACCATAACATATCAAATATAAACGGCAAAGGGGCGCTCAGGTCAGGCTATTTGATCAGCTAACATTAGTTTAGACTAAGTTATATGTTAAGGATTTTGTTTGACTATAAATAGCTAAGGGGCAGGCAGGTCAAGTATAATCACGTAAACTCTTATCACAAAAATGATCCAAGATATGTGCTTTCAATTCACATATGATCATGCAACTAAGAGTTTGAATTCTATTATTATGATAAGTGATAAACTTCATGTATGTAAATTTCATGTTACATAAGTAAATAGTATCTGATTCATAAATAAATTTAGAAGACTTGCAACAATTTATGCATGTCCACAATCATTAATGCTTAAATCAGGTAAGATGGAAGAGAGATAAAGGAGTGAAGCTTACTTTTTTCAGAGAATCTCCGCATATACACCTTTGAGTTGAAGAACATGTAAAATATCATTCAATAGGATCTAACATCAAGAAAGTACAGTCAACATGTATTGGCGTGTACATACACATTAAAAAACATGTATGTATCCATTAACTTTCATGAATTTTAGTTCCTAAACTTAATTTCAGATTAGTACTTGATCTCCCACTTTTTGCAAGCTGAACACCCAAAGAAGCCAAACAACAAAGATACAAAAGCTTACCCGTCGCATCAAACATATTCAGCCTTATAGCTCCAAATCTCAAAAGGGCATATCTAACAACACAAAAATAGTAGTGACTAAAATATAGTAGAATCACTTTGTGGCCACCATATGAAATACTTTGATAGAAATTCAGATCTTACTAGTTTTTTTGAGAGCAAATATGCATGATTTGTAAGGTTTAGTGCGCTTAACAATTAACCTTTTCTTACATAATACACTATTCTAGCTGATTATTATGTACCCTATATTATATCGAAGGTATAAAATATTTCACGAAAGAGTTTGGCAATTTTGAACCATCAACTCATAAACATGTCGTTTTGGGTTATGTTTTATCTGCGATGGGTCAAATATGACGAATCAGAAAATTTAGCTAAAATCATAAAGTTTCTAAAAAAGTAGTGTTTCGGATCAACTTGCCCTGCCAATTTTGACCCATATCAAAGTTACCTTCATTGACCCATTTAATAAACATTGCATCTTTTTTACATGGATATTGTGCATCATTGAAAGTCTTAATAATAGGCACATATGCGTATAAATCAGTAGGGAGACTACCTTAAGCGGTGTCGGTTTGGGAAGGGTTTTTTTTTGTTTTTTACTATTTAATCCACGCTGGACTTTATTATATGCTCAATGTGTGTTTAGCGCCCCTTGTCGCTGACCACACAACTTTGTTGATTTTTAGACTTATATATATATTTTATATTTTATTATATATTATATATATTTATAGTGTGAAAACCACCAATCATAGGGCGAAGAGGTGCTTCGTTACCGAACCACTATAAATCCTCGCGTTGTGGTTTGATTGTTCTTACTCTTATCTCTTGTCTTACTTTATCATTTCATATATTTACATTGTTCATATTGTGCAAGCATTGAATTCACAAAAAGGTCGAATCTAAGTTTTACAAACATACATAAAACTTAAATTTAAAAAGCGGTAAACTATTCAACCCCCCCTTCTAGTTTTCCACAAGAACATTACTAAAAATTTAAAGGGTTTTTATTCACTCCGTCTAAACTTAAAAACTGTTGGAAAATATAGTTTTGCAAGGTGAGTTTTTGCAAACTTTAGACACCATTTAACATATGTAGATGTTATATATTTTTGTATTAGATTGGGGCTTTGCGTTCTCCTCGAAGAGAGCTTCGCAACGAGCTAAAGTATGTCCAAAGTGGGGTTAAGATGAATGAGATATCGTGTCTCAAAGTGAGGCACGTGGAACATAAAATCTGGGAACTAAAACTATCCCACATCGCCCAAAAAGGGAAGTGGATAGTGATTTATAAGGAAGTCTTGGTATTAGCTACCAAATTCCTTTAGGTTGGTTATGCTCCCACGCCTACGTGCGCGCGCAGGGGGGAGGGGTGCAGAAAATGGGAATTCTACGCTAAAATAGGTTCGAAGCTTCTGAACTCATGCGAGCCCGCCCGACCTGCGAATACGAATGAAGCTCTGAAAGTTCGCCTATGCGCCTAACTTTTTGCTGCTTATTCATTTCATTATCAGATAAGGTTTCCAGAATATTCTGTGTTTATTTAAACCATTAGAGTTTATCTAAAACTACTTTGTGATCAAGTTTTAGATATGAACAAAATGTTTAAATTCGGCTGATGGTTATCAGCTATCCTGGCTTGGAGACCAAGATAGGTTTAGGCTATAAATAAGGCCTCTCATTTAGATTTTGATACAAAGAAAACGAGCTACAATTAAACCATAACAGCAGCGTCTCGAGCAGCCTTTCCAGCAGTTCCTTCGGTCAGAAACACTCGTCCTTTTTCCGTAATCTTTCAGGCAAGTTGTCTAGTTTGGCTGTACAACAGCTTTGGACGTTGTACCCTAGGAAACAGATGGTGAATCTGTTTTAAGGGAATCGTGTTAAACACGAGCCTCGTTCTTCGTTTACTGTTTTTAATTATTATCTGTTAATTGCGTATTACTGTTATTCGATTTACGTTAATAAAGTGTGCAGGTTTCCCAATAGTCTTAAAACAGATTCTGTGCATAAATAGAATCAAATTTAATCGGATAATATTGTTAATAGGTTATTTATATAAACTGTTTCTGTCAAGACCTAGATAGAGTTTCGTTGGAAATCAGTTTAACATAAACAGACTTTAATTTACAGTTTACAGATACATAACGTTTTTTTTTCCAGAATCAGTTTACGTAAACATAGAAACCAGGATTGAGTTTCTATAAAACTGTTTTGATCCGGTACAAGCAGATACCATTTGATACAGTTTGTTAACTGTTTGTGTTTATTCTTTCAGGATGACTAACACTCAAACTTCTCCTCCTGCGACTACTGTTGTGATCCCAATTGGTGCACCGGCTACCAACACAGTGGCTAATCATGCATAGAAACCAGAAAAGTTCAATGGTCATAACTTTAAAAGGTGGCAACAGAAGATGTTCTTCTATCTCACCACCGTGGGTCTTGCACGGTTCTTGAAAGAAACTGTGCCTTAGGTTGAACCTCCTGCCGAAGGCCAATCCTCTAATGCACAAGCTATGGAAGCTGTGGAAGCATGGAAACATTCAGATTTTTTATGTCACAACTATGTTCTGAATGGTTTGATAGATCCTTTGTATAACGTGTACTGCAAGACCACGACTGCCAAAGAATTATGGGAGTCATTGGAACGCAAGTACAAAACAGAGGATGCTGGTACAAAGAAATTAATGGTAGCTCAGTTTTTGGATTACAAGATGGTTGATTCAAAGAACGTGATAAGTCAGGTTCAAGACCTTCATGTTCTGCTATACGACATACATACTGAGGGAATGACATTGAGTGAAACTTTTCAAGTGGCTGCTATAATTGAAAAGTTACCTCCAAGCTGGGTAGAATTCAAAAACTACTTAAAACATAAGCGAAAGGAGATGAGTGTCGAAGACTTGGTTGTTTGTCTGCATATTGAAGAGGACAACAAGCTGGCTCAGAAAGATACTTATGCACCTAATTCTGCCAAGGCTAATATGGTTGAGCATGCTGGGTCATCTTCAAGGTCCAATCCAAAGGGAAAAGGCAAAGACAAAAGAAAGAATGACAAGAAGAGCAAAGGGAAGTCTGAGTACCTTGCTCCTAAAGCTGGGATTATGAAACAGAAGTTCCAGGGGATTTGCTACAATTGTGACCAGCCTAGTCACCGTGCTACTAATTGTAAGATGCCAAAGCAGGTGAATCTAAGTCAGGAAAATATGGTGAATGATGATGTGGACATGATAGCGATGGTGTCTGATGTGTGTGCCATGATTTCTGAGGTAAACCTGGTAGGTACTAATCATGGTGTTTGGTGGATTGATACTGGGGCAACCCGTCATGTGTATGCTGATAAGAGTATGTTTCACTCTTTCAGAGCAGTTGACAATGGACAGAAGCTGTATATGGGCAATTTTGCAACTGCTGATATCAAGGGTGAAGGAGATGTTGTTTTGAAGATGACATCCAAAAAAGAGCTCAAGTTGACTAATGTCTTGTATGTTCCGGAGATTCGTAAGAATCTTGTGTCCGGTTGGCTGTTAAACAAGTTTGGTTTTCGTTTAGTTTTTGAGTCTGATAAGTTTGTTTTGTCTAAGAATCAAGTGTATGTTGGTAAGGGTTATGCCATGAATGGTATGTTTAAGCTCAATGTAATGGTTGTCAAGAATGAAATCAATAACTCTTCTGCTTACTTGATTGAGTCTTCTAATGTGTGGCATGCTCGTCTTGAACATGTAAATTTTAATTCATTGCGTCGTTTGATTAAATCCAATAGCATACCAAACTGCCATATTAATTCTAAATATAAATGTAAAACTTGTGTTGAAGCTAAACTTACAAGAACATCCTTCAAATCGGTTAAGCGAACAACCGAACCACTTGATATGATACACACAGACATATGTGATTTGAAATCACTACCCACGAAGGGTGGCAATAAGTACTTTATCACGTTTATTGATGATTGTACAAAGTATTGCTATGTTTACTTGTTGAAAAGTAAAGATGAAGCTATAGACAAGTTTGTTCTATACAAAACCGAAGTTGAGAATCAACTTGGTAAGAAAATCAAGGTTGTACGAAGTGATAGAGGAGGTGAATACGTGGCTCCATTCGCCGAGCTTTGTGCGAAACATGGAATTAGACACGAGTTCACTGCTCCCTATTCACCTCAGCAAAACGGTATTGCCGAAAGGAAGAACCGTACCTTGAAAGAAATGGTTACTGCCATGTTGATTAGTTCTGGTATGAGTCAGGACATGTGGGGGGAAGCCATTCTGACGGCTACTTATCTTTTAAATAAGATACCTCGTAAAGAAAAGGAAGAGACTCCTTATGAATTATGGATGGGAAGAAAACCATCATATCAATACTTACGAGTGTGGGGTTGTTTAGCCAAGGTAGCTGTGCCAACTCCCAAGGCCCAAAAGATTGGACCTAAATCTGTGGATTGTATATTCATTGGATATGCTAAGAAAAGCACTGCTTATCGTTTCATTGTACATGAATCGAAAAATCCAGATATCCAAAAGAATACAATAATGGAATCTAGGAATGCTTCTTTCTTTGAAAATATATTTCCTTGTTTATCAAAGGTTGTTTATCAAAAGAAACTGGAAGCTCAGCCAGATAATAATGAAGTTGTCCAAGAAAGAGACAACGAGATGAATAATGATCTCCCAGATGAGAGACAAGATCAAACCGAGGAAGAAGAAGTTGAACCAAGAAGAGGCAAAAGGGCAAGAACCGAGAAATTGTTAGACCTGATTTTGTTTCTTTTATGGTAGAAAATGAACCACATCTTACCGAGAAGCGGTAACTTTCCGTCGAAAGGGCAACAATGTGAGAGCCATCAAAATGAAATAGAGGCTATTTTACAAATCATAAATGTGGGAGGCTCGTATATTTAACCATCCTGGTTGTAAAACCACTAGGCAATAAATGGGATCTTCAAGAAGAAGATGAAGCTGATGGCACCATTGACAAATATAAAGCAAGGTTCGGGGGGGGGGGGGGGGGGGGTAATCAAAGGATATAGATAAAGTGAAGGCCTAAACTACTTTGATATTATTCGCCCGGTTAGCAAAAATATAAAAAAGAATAACCATCGAATTAAATGATACTTGCTATTAGCCAGCATACAAAATTTGGAAGTTTACTAAATAATGTGAAAAACAGGCATTTCTAAACGGGAGATTTTAAGAAGAAAAAATATAAGAATATGAACCAACCTGAGGTTTTCATGAGCACCTGGACAAGAGGTAAGTTTGTAGACTTGTTAAGTCATTATATGGCTTAAAGCAAGCTCCCAAACAGTGGCATCAAAAATTTGACCACACCATGTTAGAGAGTGGATTCAAAATTAATGAATGCGACAAGTGTGTTTATGTGAAGGACACAAGTAGTGGATATGTAATTTTGTGCTTGTATGTTGATGATATGCTTAATCTTTGGGCACAACGACAAGAGATCAAATCTACTAAAAACACGTAAAATCAAATTTGACATGAAGGGATATGGATTGTGTTTGGCTGATGTGAATCACTTGGAATAAAGATCTATACGAACTCAGAATGGAAATGTGTTAAGTCAAGCACATTACATGGACAAAATCTTAATACTCATAATGCGGGGATACCGGCCAAGCTAAACTCCTGCCATTGAGACCAAAAAAAAAAAATAACAAACAAAAAAAAGACAAAAAAACCCAACCAACCCAAAAGAAAAAAAAATAATACAAAAAAAACAATAAAAAAAAATCAAAGAAAAAAAAACAAAGTAAAAAAAAAAAAAAAAAAAAACCAAAAAAAAAAAAAAAAAAACCAAAAAAAAAAAAAAAAACAAAAAAAAAAAAAAAAAAAAAAAAAAAAAAAAAAAAAAAAAAAAAAAAAAAAAAAAAAAAATTGAAAAAAAAAAATAAAACAAAAAAAAAAAAGACAACAGTATGCATCTATCTAAAAATAGAGGCTAGTGTTGCCCAAATTAGAGTATTCAAGGATATTGCATTTAATGTACATGATGATATGTACCCAACCTTACTTAGCATATGAAGTTAGTAGCTAAGTATGGTATAACTAGTAATCTCAAGTTGTGCAACATTGGACACTATAACGATGGTACTTCATTATATGAGATACAATCACGATAATGGACTGCATTAATTACAGAATCTTGTTGTTTATCGAAGGATACAATGAGCAAATTGGATATCTGACATAAAGGATTCTAGATCGTCTAGGGATATGTGTTTCCACTTAGGAGGGGCCGCTATATCTTGGAAGATCTCCAAGCAAACTGTTTATAGCTAAGTTCACGATAGAATTAGAATTTATCGCCCAATATAAATCCGGAGAAGAGGCGGAAAGGCTACGTTCAATCGTAGAGGACATAACGCAAGGTGGCCTAAACCGGTAATGCCATTAGTATACATTGTGACAAGTAAATCGGCCATGGAAGAGCTCAAAGCATAATTATAATGGAAAGTCCTAGACATACCGTACGTCGACCATAACTCGATACGACAACTACTCTCAATAAGAGTTATCTAAATTGACTATGTGGCGTCAAAGGATAACATCGTAGATCCATTTATGAAAGGCTTAAGTAGAGAGTTAGTTAATAAGTCGTCCAAAGGAATGGGACTAAAGCCCTTAAAGGAATGAGTTTCTATAAAGGAAAACCTAACCTAGTTGATTGGAGATCCCAAGATCTAGGTTTAATAGGACAACCTAATCATAGAAATGTGGGGGAAGTCACGTCAATGTGAGGGAGTTACTTAACTTGTAACTTCCTAGTCCATTCCTATAACAATGTGACTTGTTGAGAGGCTAAACATATGGCTTTAATGGTTCAAGATAAAATCATAAAGCATAAGGATTCAAGATGAAATCTGAAAGAATATTTTATAATGATTCAAGATGAAATCACCTATGTGAGAGAGAAGTAGGGTCGCTTTGAATGGAATTGTGGGGGCACAATTCCTAAGAGCTCTTACAGAACCAGGCTAGTGCTCATGACCATGACGGGCACGACTATGAGGACTTGACAAGGTCAGGGAGAGTCTTGTGTGAGTGTGTATTGTCGTCTACGTAAACAAATGTTGAGTTCAAGGACATCGCGTCTACTCAGATCTAGGAGACTAAGTACATCTCACAAGGGAAGGTTCAAAAGGTCACACCTACCTATCCTATGCAGGACTTAACCGCATAAATTTTGCCAAAATTTTTGGGTGTTTTTGACCGATCTCCATTCATGTGGGGGATTGTTGGAAAATATGGTTTTGTAAAGTGAGTTTTTGCAAACTTTGGACACCATTTAGCATATGTAAATTTTATATATCTTTATATTAGATTGGGGCTTCGCGTTCTCCTCAAAGAGAGCTTCGCAACAAGCTAAAGTATGTCCAAAGTGGGGTTAAGATGAATGAGATATCGTGTCTCAAAATGAGGCACGTGGAACACAAAATCTGGGAACTAAAACTATTCCACATCGCCCAAAAAGGGAAGTGGATAGTGGTTTATAAGGAAGTCTTGGTATTGGCTACCAAATTCCTTTAGGTTGGTTATGCTCCCACGCCAACGTGCGCGCGCAGGGGGGAGGGGTTCAGAAAATGGGAATTCTGCACCAAAATGGGTTCGAAGCTTCTGAACTCATGCGAGCTCGCCCGACCGGCAGACACGAATGCAACTTCGAAAGTTCGCCTATGCGCCTAACTTTTTGCTGCTTATTCGTTTGATTATCAGATAAGGTTTCCAGAATATTCTGTGTTTATTTAAACAATTAGAGTTTATCTAAAACTACTTTGTGATCAAGTTTTAGATATGAACAAAAGGTTTAAATTCGGCTGATGCTTATCAGCTATCCTGGCTTAGAGACCAAGATAGGTTTAGGATATAAATAAAGCCTCTCTCATTTAGATTTCAATACAAAGAAAATGAACTACAATTAAACCATAACAGCAACGTCTTGAGCAGCCTTTCTAGCAGTTCCTTCGGTCAGAAACACTCGTCCTTTTTCCATAATCTTTCAGGCTAGTTGTCTAGTCCGGCTGTACAACAGCTTTGGACGTTGTACCCTAGGAAACAGACGGCGAATCTGTTTTAAGGGAATCGTGTTAAACACAAGCCTCGTTCTTCGTTTACTGTTTTTAATTATTATCTGTTAATTGCGTATTACTGTTATTCGATTTACGTTAATAAAGTGTGCAGGTTTCCCAACAAAAACCACAGTTAGTTATAGTTTCATAAAAGTAACCAACGTGGAACTCATAGTCAGAAAGATAACGGGATGCTTGCAGGTGGCATTTTAGACCCTGAAATAAATAAAGATAAACCACATCATACAAATGATAATTATAAATCTTTGTAATTAGTTTGAACAAAAGTGTATAATTTTAAACCTTATAACTTGCACATGCCAGATAGGAAAATAGACAAGAGTAATCTAGTATAACTGCAAAATGTAGAAATAGTGTTTAACTTTTAGGAACAACAAACAATTCAGGAAGAGTCAAATCTGCTGTTTAAGTATATATAAGCTAATGAAGGTATAATCAGTACCCTTAGTGTCACAAACTATGTCGTTGTAGCCTCTTTTTTTAAAAGTCACCTATGGGTTTTAGCTTGATAACAAAAGAAGTAGCACCAGATAGAATGAAATATTGCACATTATGATTTATATAATTTTATAAAAACATCACAAAACAGTAAACACGGATTTGAGGTTTCAGTACCCTAAACCAGGAGATGGTAAATTAGTCCAAATGTTATTGTTGTCTATAGCTTTTGCCCCAGCCTCTTCTGCTGTCATGACAACACGTAATTACTGTAATTTACTCTTTGGTAACCGTTAAATGGCATCATAACCAGTAGAATCCAATCACTATATTTTTCTTCTTGGAAAAAATCAAGTCAAGTTAAGATGATACATACCAAAAACTCATAATAATATCAAAACTAAAAAGTAACCACATCTGAAAAGGTTCCTTGCAAAATGGAAATTGACCATGCCACATCAATATGCACTATTCTGATAATGATGGAATATAGTCTTAGTCATATTTCAGCTTTATTCCTATGGACATTATTTACCTCTGGATAATAAACTAAAACTGAAACTCTAAGGGGTCAAGTTCTAATTATGTTAGTGGTTTTAACAATCTTTCTTTATGTGCCATTGATATGTTCTTTTATTCTTGCCTAACCATGTTACTCATTTCTTTAGCAATATTGCTTTTTAGTAGTCTATAGAATGTATACTTCTGCTTTGTTAATAGGAAATTAGAGTACTGATTACTTTAATTATACATGCTCTTAAATCTTCAAAATGACAAAAAGATCTCATAAAATGAGAAAAAGATCCAACAAAAATGGCAGCATAACAAAACTTTTTTTTCTCAGTTACAATATCAATCTACAGAGAATTCTATACAATTTTTGAAGTATGAAAATAGCCAAGATGTTATAAAACAACAAGCCTAGTAGCACAATAAGAATAATATGCAATAGTATATAAGAAAAGATAGAACTTATTATTGGTGTATCTCAAATTACATTATGTGCCTTTATTTATAAGAACCTCAATATCAATGGTATTAAGTATAATATAGGAGTTACAAGACCAATCATAATGGTGGATGTTATAAGACCAAACATAAATGTGTAGTTTAATAGTTAGGGGTTATGAATGTGTACAATTATACCACTTATATTCACGACATTCCCCTTTGATTGTACATCATTCAAAACAATTTGGCTCGTGGGGGAGAAGAGTATATAATTCTTTTTTACGCTTTGGATACCGCCTCATTAAAAACCTTGCTAGGAAAAACTTAGTGGGAGAAAACCATAGCTAAGGAAAAAAGAGTGTGGTGCGTATATTCCCCCTCATGATAACTTTAATTAAGCTTGCTGAATAACCTCATTCCGAAGCCATATACCAATTTCTTAAATGTTGAGGTAGGGAGTTCCTTAGTAAATAGATATGCTTGATTGTCGCTTGAACGAATCTTTTGAACAATAATATCACCATTCTCTTTAAAGTCGTAAGTAAAAAAACTTTGAAGAAATGTTTTTGCATATGTCACCTTTAACAAACTCTTCCTTCAGTTAAGCAATGTATGCCGCATTACCATGTGAAATTGTCGGTCCCTCATTTCCAGCAAAAATACCACAAGATTCACCTGTAGTATAACATTTTTTAACCAATCACATTCTTGTCTTGCTTCATCGATTGCTGAAACATTCTACATGATTAGATGAAATGGCTGCAATTGTTTGCTTTTATGGAACGCCATGAAATTATAGTACCACCAAGTTGAATACGCAAACAGTTTGAGACCGACCAATATGAGGTCATACCTTGAAGATATCGAAATATCTTGCTAATAATTTTGAAGAAAAGAATATATTCAGTCGTGTTTGACTAGTTAGAAACATCAATGATCCAATCACACTTAAATAAGGTACTTCTAGACCAAGAATATCTTTGTCATCTTCGAGACCAAACAACAAGATAGTTAGAATGGAGGTAATACTCTAATAAGGATAATTTATAATACTGAGCAATATGGACATCCTTCATTATATATCCATAGCAACCCTCATCATGTCTATTTGAGTGAGGATTATGCCTCATTAAAACCTTACTAGATAAAACCTAATGGGACAAAAAACTAGTAAAGGAAATAGAGTGCATAATTCCTTAATATGCTCAGGGATGTTTCCTAATTAAAAACCTTTCTGAAACACCATGTGGGGACAAAACTATGGCCAAGGTAAAAGAATGCAACGTGTATTTTCTCACCTCCTGATGATCACATCACTTAACCTCATTAGGTTATTGAAATGAATAATGAAATGTCTCGATAGAATGACATAAGTAAATGCTCTCTACATATTATCACATATCTAGTTTAAGGATTAAAATACTTCATACATCTCATTCAAGTAAATCATTGTACTTCACAAGTGATTCATTGCTAATACAAAGCAAAGTGAATGATATATTATATCATGTATGACAACTAGTGAGAATTTTAAATGTTTCATACATATTTCAGTATCATACTTCTAAATCGATATTGTGATCACCATCATTTCAATTCAAAGGGGTTTTTTCAACGTCATGTGACCTCATAACCGTAAGAATTGTTATCAATATACAATTATAACTTTATCTTTAGTTTAAATTTAATTTATATGTATTCAATCGCCTTTAACACCCAGATTAAATTGTATGAAACTTCAAACATATTCAAATCTTAATATGTTTATAAAGTTTATAGGAACCAAAATTCTTTATTTGGCACAATACTATACATTAAGGCGATTAAAACACTTATGCCTAAAACATGATTCACTTAATACATTTAAACATTATTCTCGAGAACTTTCTTATATGCTTTAAGCATTAAAATCAATAGCATGCTTCATGCATTTTAAATGCTATAATGAAATTTCAACCTCACATGAGCTCTATTCATATATCTTTTAGACGCATATCAATTATTTGTCGCATTGCCAGACTTACACAATATTAAAGTACATTATTGGATTCATCACATGCGAACATGTATCCGCATGATCATTTCCAAGTCTTTGAGAAAATATACGTGTGACATCATTTATAATTTAATTTCATTTTACCATAAAGACCGATGAATATCGAATAATTTTACACATTTATATGTACGGTCTTTAAGTCCCAATAACCATGTCTCGTAACAAGAGACTGCAATCTTTCATTAGTTCTTTGCATATATTTACATCTTTTGGCCACTCATTTATACATATGCACTTCGTGCATGTATGCTTCCACAATCCTCACCATGATTATAGCGCTATCTTATTTATTTATATAATCATTACCATGCTCTTTATCATATAGAATAATACTATCAACATTGATTCATTACTTTTCAATTTCACACTTTACTAGACATTATATTATATCATATATATTTGTTGAGATCTCATAGTTTTTCACCTACCCGGGTTATCAAGAACTTTTATGTCTAGTGTCTCTTTAGGAGACTATTATAGGGTCTTTATTACCTCGATTTGACCATCCTAAGATTCTTGCTCTATTATATTTATTAATTTGAGTACTTTTTATTTGGAATCGATTGGTCTATCATGTTGCATGCATACCATAGACTATTTTTTTGTTGGGAGAGACATTGTAATTGGAGCATTCGCAGCGTGTATATGATCTAGTCACATTATTTAGGTCACTAAACATGTCTGGCAATTACTAAATTTGGAATATTATTTGTCCCTTGAACTTCACGTTCATATTCATTACTCTAAGGATATCATAATTAATTCCATGTTTCTCGCTGCTCATTCTCCCCTAAATGAAATTATCAAATACTACATCCTATTTCGTGCGTTGTGATGGATTTACTATGATATATATCGCACGTTTGCAATATCTCACATGGGAACCATATGGTTTGTGTCCCAAAACCATTATAATAGGGAGTATTCATTATATACGGTTGGCAAGATGCGAATAACATGCCCTATTAACTAATAGTTTTGTTCTCATAATTATTGGCTTTCCAATCAAATGAAAGCGTTTTATAAATGTTTCAACAAAAGCAATTCACGTATGACCATAGGCTACTTTTAAGTTCAATACTTATTCCAATAATTTCCCAATATTGGAAGTATTTACCACCATTCTCAAATATATATTTTGAAAAAACGTTCTCGCATTCTATAAGTCAAACTACTAATCACGCTAACTTTTAGTTGTGTCTTTGATCATTTTGACAATGCATCTATTTTAAAACTCAAAATGATCCACATGACGGATGTATAGGCCTACATATACCCCATTTATCTTCTTTCCAAAAATTATAGGACAAAGTCCTTACTTTAATTTGGTGATGATAGATTAACAATTAACTTCCAATGAGAACAATCATATCTATCTTTGAAGAAACTTATGGTTCTTCTATGCATTTCGCATCATATAGACCTGAGATGGTCTGAGAGGTCATGCCAATTACTACAATAATCTTGGCTCCAATAATATGAAGAGCTCATATATTTATATGATTAGCTCTTTTATTTTTTTCACACATAGTTTAATATAGTATTCGCATTAGCGTATATCATTATCAAATAATAAAACACAATCTATATAAGTAAATAATGTCATTAATCGATTAACCAAGTCATTTCTTACAAGGTACAATTTATCTAACTTATAACGTTCAAATAAAATGAAATACTTCTGGCAGTATTCATGGAATGATGCAAAAATGATAGCACATGGGTGAAGGCAAACTATAGAGTGCATATCAAGTAGAAATTAGATGTTGATTACTGTTAGACTTTATACGAATAAATTAGTTGCAATAAAATCGGACTAGCTACATCAACATTTTGGGAACTATTTTGCATTCACATAGTACTAATCACATTTTTTTTTATTTTCTTCCTGGTCGACTACATCTTCATCAAAATTTTCATAATATAATAGCCTTTACTTCAAAATTGATTCAAACCGTAGGATGAGTTATGACCAAATCAGTAGCATCAGATTCAAATTTTATAAGCACAATCAAGACTATATAAGATGATAAATAATCATCAAGTGTGTTGCATAAACCTTAATAACCTAATTAAAATCCTAGTTTAAAACAAAAAAAATTGATGTCTTAGTCTCTTACATGTTAAACCGGGTAAACAGATCGAGAAACTATAATTGGAATAACAACAAAATACATGGTTTATGTTAAGAGCTTATGCATCATAACATGTAAGAATATGTATTTGAACTATATATTAAGGGTTATCTTATAGATACACAACTAGAAGTCAAGTAAAACAAAGCTTTTAGCAATTAAATAGAAGATGATAGTCAACATACTGAATATAAAATAATATTATCATTAATTTCATAAATATTGAAAGCTATATATTAAGGAAGTTTTCGTTTAGATACAAACTAGAAGTCACAGTGAAAACAATGCCTTTATTGCCAATTAAATAGAAGATGATAGTCAATCATATCTGAATATAAAATAATCGCGCTTACATTATTTTCATAAATATTGTATTGACAAATTTCTTTAGAAAAAGTCTTCTTCCAAACTGGCCAAACAAGTTCTATAATATTTACAAATACAATAGTCACATGCCACAAATTTCTAAATCAATACATTGTTGATAGATTTAGGACAAAATAGGCAACAACACAACATCAATCATATACCTAGGCAGTGAAACATATAATTTATCATAAATTCATGATGGGTTTCAACAGAATTCTTATCATAGATCTTCAGACATTTTAAAACCTAATTCAAATTCTAGTATATCAAAATAAACATATTATAACAAACAAAATTTAGTTGCCATAACATCAGTTACGCAAAATTAACAAACGAAACTTGCTAAAACTGAGTAATGGTAATTTTCACTTTATTACCAAACATGTGTAATTGTTTTGCTAGTCAGGTACTATAAAGTTTTAGAATCCTTGACCAAATAAATCATCATGGGTTACATTTAAATAATTGCATTATAGAGTTCAATAAATTGATAAACAAGCAAATAATTAGAATAAACATATGCATTGGGACCATGTAGCAATAATATACTACATAAGACATAGTAAAAAAAAGGGCACATGTACGGATGTAACAAAAGGCACATATAAGAATTGACATTTTCTAGTTTCTACTATATTGTTATGCTTCAAGACAGGTTTAGTTTCATTCTTAATAACAAAGATATTGATTTAATTAAGAAGACCAATTCATATTCCCTCTTATGAGCAAACTTTATACATATTTATAACGTATAGGTTAAATAATAACGTGAATCTTGGAAGAGCAAAATGAATCGGTTACTCCTTATTGGTTTGGATATTTTATTGTTAAACATTGATATAGTATGCAAAGAAATTACCACATCTAGAAAATCATGCAACCATAGTGCATCTTTAATTATAAATTGATCATGAAGAAAAGAAAACATACCTCTATAATGACTAAAGTTTGATCTGTACGTCAAAATCAAAATCAGACATTTGCATTAGAGAACATAGGTAACATATCAGTGCGTGCTGATAATGTGTTGTAAAAAAACAAGCCTAGTAGCACAATAAGAATAACATGCAAGAGTAAAAAGGGTAAAAGCCATAAAATACCAACAAAGTTTTAGTTATGTCCCGACTTGACCAACGAACTATTTTTTGTTCCGACTACACCAACGTACTTGCTAATATTGTTCTGATATGACAAATATGATAAATTTTTACCGAAACCGTGGCGGCTTTTATGCACACTGGCAATTTTTTTATTAAATAACCACAAAGCATTTTTTCCCCTATACAGTTTCCAACTTTCCTAATTGCATCTAACCTCCACTACAACCACCAACAGCAATGCCACCGCCACCCACCACCACCACCCGCAACCACCACCACCTACCACTTTTACCCTACAGCCCAGCCATCACAACAACACCCACCGCACTGACTTACCACTACATCCCACAACACCACCACCATTATCACCCCACTTGCCAGAATGTATACACCACCCACCCCCATAACCATCACTACCTCAAACCCACTAACACATGCCATCGCAACACCGCCAACAAACCAATCAACTTTTTTAAAACCACCACCAAAATAAACCCATCCAAGAAAACCTCACTGTCACCTCCTTAATCCACCGCATCTCCGTACTAGAAACCACCCTCCACCGCCGTAAACACCACCATTTCCCACAACCAACCTCTCTCCGTGACACGGCGGCGCGTGTTATACAAGCCCACTTTAGATCATACCTCATACACCGATCCATCGCCTTACGTAACCTAAAAGACCTTGCTTTCATCAAATAATCGCTTAATAATCTCAAATCTTAAATTTCGAATAAAACCCATTTCGATTCTAACCTCATTTTGAGTGAATCCATGAATTTGTTAATCAAACTTGACTCTGTTCAGGTAACTTTTTGTACTTTTTATGTTGGTTTTTTATACCGATAATTAGTTCAAAATGTATGCCATAAAGCTTTCTATTGACTATTGTATATCAATATCTCTTTTTTTCTGCTATTGCTGATGTGGGGTTTATGTAGATTATAAGATTGTGTAATGAAATGGGTATAATTGGTTATAAAGATTTGATCTTTAAGAAGTTTTATGGATTTAATAACATAAAGTTGGTGCTTTTATTGTTATGATCTTGAATTGAGGTTTTGTAGTATGTTGTTTCAAGGCAACGACAAGAGTACATATGTGGTGGTTGTGGGGACCTCCCTAACTTCTAAGAAAAATGGTGGTGGTGATGGAAGAGAAATGGTGGAGGGTGATGTGAAATAAAAAAAATAAACAAATTAAAGATCAAAGATAGTTATACTTAAGACTGCTAGTTATAAATGTTAGTTATAATTAATACTATTAAGAAGAAAATGCTTTGGATTGTGTTTTCTTGGTTTTAGACTAACACTTACAGGATAAGCAATGTAGTATGGATGGATTCAATAATATTAATTATGGAGTTTGCTAGAGGAAAATCTGTTGATTAAAGATAGATAGGATTAGCAAGGGTTAATGCTAAGTTTACACCTGAGTTGAGGAATCCTTTAAAATCTTTTTCTTGAAATCGAACCTATGTTTGCCAGTGAGCCTAATGAAGCATCTAGGAATAGGCTATACTGAACATGAATTGATGGCCTTTTAGTTAGTTAGATAGTAACTGATCTAACTCACTCTTTACCATTCTATCATTTGCATAAAATGATAGTGTGTAAGTCAAAGGACATCTGGTTTAGAGAACAGCGAGCAAACGTGAATCTAATACATTTGTATTAGAGGCAACACCTGCCACTGAGCTAGAAACCCTATCAAGCAGGCTCTTTTAATGAGTCTATCTGACACATGCAGTACTTATACTGAAATCATTGGTTCTCACACAACTAGATGTTAAAATGCAACCGAAATGATTAAGTGTCTTCCTTTACACTTAATCCCTTCAAAAGTATGTGTGTGGTATTGTTTTAAAAGAAAATTAGGTTAATACTGCTTGGTAAAGTTTGTACTGCTAGGCTTAATATTAGTATTGCTAGACCAAACTTAGTACTGCTAGAATACCGTTAGTACTATTTCAGATATAACAGATTTTCAACTAATTCAATATAGCCATTGAGATATTTTTGCCAACTATTTTGCTTATACGTTTCCTTGATTTGGATAATTCATGAACTTTCTTTAAATAACAAGATTTCTTCAAGATAAACACTCTATTTTATTTAGTCGGTCTAATCAAAATCTTAAGTGCTCTCTATAATCTCAATTACCTTTGACAAACACACATACTCTCATATACGATCATAACCCAAAACTCTAATCAAACTTTTCTCAATCCAATGGCGAATTTAGAATTTTGTGACACACACAACATGGTTGTCTACTTACAGAAATCAAAGGGAAGTGAAGAGTTTCACCAGATACTGGATTTTCTCAATTCTAGTCATATAAGGTATGCTCTTACTGAAAATCCCACTATCTATGCTTCTCTAATGAAACAGTTTTGGCAAACTAATACTGCTAGAACACTTGATAATAGAGAAATAGAAATAAATGCTTCAATAGATGGCAAAGTTAAGACTGTTACTGAGGCATCTTCAATTAGCAAATGCTGATGGTATTAGTTCTTTGCCAACTACTGAAATTTTTAAACAACTTTCCTTGATGGGATATGTGTCAAATTCTGACAAATTGACCTTTCAAAAAGGACACTTTTCCCCTTAATGGAGATTTCTCATTCATACCATCCTACACTATCTAAGTCCTAAGAAAACCTCTTGGGAACAATTCAGTAGCAATATAGCAACTGCTATTATTTGCTTGTCCACTAACAGGAAATTTAATTTTTCTAAACTGATTTTTGATGGTATGGTGAAAAACTTGGATAGTAAACACAAATTTTTAATGTATCCAAGATTTATTCAAGTGTTTTTGAACAAGCATAAAAGACTACTTAATCTTGACACAAGAATTTATATTACTCCTACCCACACTCAAAAACTTTTTAGCAATATGAAGAGGGTTTCTAAGGGTTATTCTGGGGTAAACATTGCATTATTTCCATCTATGTTGGCATCACAAGCAGTGGAGGGTGAAGGTTCAGGACAACCTACTGAACCTTAACACACACCTACTACTACTTCACCATCTCATGAAGAACCAATCCCAATTGTTGCATCATCATCTCAACCAAAAAAGACCTACACACATAGGAAAACCAAAAGAAAGGCCACTGAGATATCTCAGTCTAGTGGACCTACTATCCTTGTAGTAGATGAGACTGTCCATGAGGAGAGGGGAGATAGTATGGAAAGGGCTGCCACTAATGTTGCTATCATAGATGCAGAGCAGGACAGTGGTAACATTGCTAAGACCTAATCCATGGCAACACTTAATGAGCCTAATCCTCAGGGAACTGGTTTAGGTATTCGTCCTAGGCCCCAATATACCATATTGGGGGACAGACCTGCTCAAACTATGTTTGAGAGGTTTTCTAAACAGTCTAATGATCTACCTCTCTCAAGAGTTAACACATTTGGAAGTGGAGAGGACAGTATGACACTTCAGGAATTGGTGGTTTTATGTACAACATTGTCAAACAAAGTGGAGAGCTTGGAGACAGACTTGAGGCAAACCAAGCAAGTTTATGGTGCTGCTTATACTAAGCTTATAATGAAGGTGAAGAAGTTAGAGAAGACAGTTAAGTCTAGCCAAGCTAAAAGAAGGGCAAGAGTTGTTATCTTAGACGATGAAGATGATTTGGAGGATCCTTCCAAACAGGGGAGAAAGATAGCTGATATTGATCAAGATCCTGACATTACATTGGTACAACATGATGCAGAGGTTCAAGGGAGGTATGGCCAAGAAATGGAGTTTGAATTTGATTTGGATACTGCTAAGGAAGTTTCTACTGCTGATGAAGAAGTTAGTACTACTAAGCTAGTTTCTACTGTTGGTGCAGTAGTTACTACTGCTAGTGCTACTGTTAGTACTGCCAGTCTAAAAAGGGTTTCTACTGATGATGCTATTACTTTAGATGAGACATTGGTGAATATCAGGAAGAGTGCAACCAAAGATAAAGGTAAAAGTAAAATGGATGAATCAGAAGAAGTTCAAACCAAGACAAAATTGCAGCTACAACAAGAAAGACGTAGTTTAGAAGAAGATATGAGATTACAAGCTGAATTTGAGGAAGAAGAGAGGCATAGGATTTCCGGGGTACAAGAAGCAGCTAGCTCTTTAAACATTGAAGAATGGGATGACATAAAAGCTAGATTTAAAGCTGATGTAGAGTTAGTACAGAGGCTACAAGCAGAGGAAAGAGCAATGTACACTAAAGCTGAACAAGCAAGAATGCTTGTAGAGCTTATCAATCAAAGAAAGAAGTTCTTTGCTGCAAAAAGAGCTAAAGAAAGGAGGAACAAGGCACCCATATAGGCTCAACAAAGGTCCTATATGTCCAATTATATCAAGCACATAGGAAGTCATACATTCCAGCAGTTGCGAGGGTATTCCTTTGATGAGATCAAGACCTTGTTTGAAACAACAATGAGGAGAATAAACACTTTTGTGCCAATAGAGAGTAAAGTGGATAGAGTAGTTCCATCAATAGCAGCTGGAAGTTCAAAAAGGGATGCAGAAGGGGAACTTGATCAAGAAAGTTCCAAGAGGCAAAAGACTGGTGAAAGCTCAGAACTAACTGATGAACCTTCACAAGAAAAGCTGCAACAAGTGATGATAATAATTCCAGAGCAAGGGATGAATGTTGAAGCCTTACAAACCAAGTATCTAATAATTGACTGGGAGATCTACAATGAAGGCACTAGGAAGTACTGGAAGATCATCAGAGTTAGAAATCATACTGAGGTATATTAATTCTTTGATGATATGCTAAAAGAATTTAACAGGGATGACTTAGTGATGTTGTGGAGTCTAGTTAAAGAGAAGTTCATTTCAACATAACCAACAGATGATAAAGAAAGAGAGATATGGGTTGAGTTGAAGAGATTATTTAAGCCAGATATAGATGATGAGTTATGGAAAGCTCATAAGTATATGCATGGTTTAACTTGGAGGCTATATGATTCATATGGAGTGCATCATGTGTATACAGAGAAAGGAATAGACATCTACATGATGGTAGAGAAGGAGTATCCATTGTCAAGCTTGTTGGTCCCAACTTAAGATCTATTCTTTAGCTTGTAAAGGTTAAGTTAATTTAGATAAATCCAAAATAACAATGGTAGAAACTTTATGAATACTAAAGAGTATGCGGAATCTACTCTTTAATACTTAGAAGAATATGAATAAAATAGTGAATTATATGAACAATGATATAACTGAAAAGCTCCAATATTATTATTATCAATAATACGAGTACTATGTGACGTACTAGGGTTTGCAACCTTAAAGCTATATATCAAAAACTCTATGTGTAATCTGCATGCAAAACCATAACCTAGGATCTCCTTTTATACACGAAGGAGTCCTTTACAAGATAACTACAAATCTTCTAATTTTCTAAACTTATACATATCTTTCTAAATTTATAAGATATATACTAAATAAGTCAACACAAATCACTTCACATATCTTTATCTCTTTAGCAGTCTTAATCTTCATCCAGTAGTCTTAAGTCCTTCAGCAGTCTTAAGTTAGTATTGGCAGTACTAACTTACTCTAGCAGTACTAACTGGTTAGTACTGGTAGTTATAACTTGAGCAGTACTAATCTTGGCTTGGTAGTACGAAGTATGAAGACTTTTAATTCTTAACAATCATCCCCTAAACTTATCATTTACCTCTAAATCATCAAGTTTCTTGAATTAAAACTTGTTCTCTGAGAGGATTCTTCTAAAAACCTCATCTTCTTGGTCTTTCAACTTGCATAAATATCTTCCTAAGAAGTTCTCTGGACATCTCATTATTTTGTTCCACCAAGAGCTTTGCACCCATCATCAATGTAAGAGTTCTTCTTGACAGTGGATACTCCTTCTCTACCAACATGTAGATGTCTGTTCCTTTCTCTATAGACACATGATGCACTCCACATGAATCATATAGCCTCCAAGTTAAACCATGCATATACTTCTGAGCTTTCCATAACTCATCATCTGTATCTGGCTCAAATAATCTTTTCAACTCAACCCATATCTCTCTTTCTTTATCATATGTTGGTTCTGTTGAAATGAACTTCTCTTTAAGCACACTCCACAACATCACTAAGTCATCCCTGTCAAATGCTTTTAGCATATCATCAAATAATTAATATACCTCAGTATGATTTCCAACTCTGATGATCTTCCAGTACTTCCTAGTGCCTTCAGTGTAGATCTCCTAGTCAATTATTAGATACTTGGTTTGTAAGGCTTCAACATTCATCCCTTGCTCTGGAATTATTATCATCATTTGTTGCAGCTTTTCTTGTGAAGGTTCATCAGGTAGTTCTAAGCTTTCACTAGTCTTTTGCCTCTTGGAACTTTCTTGATCAAGTTCTTTTGCATCCCTTTTTGAACTTCTAGCTGTTATTGATGGAACTGCTCTATCCACTTCACTCTCTATTGGCACAAAAGTGTTTATTCTCCTCATTGTTGTTTCAAACAAGGTCTTGATCTCATCAAAGGAATACCCTTTCAACTGCTACAGTGTATGACTTCCTATGTGCTTGATATAATTGGACATATATAACATTTGTTAAGCCTGTGTGGGTGGCTTATTCCTCATTTCTTCAGCTCTTTTTGCAGCAAAAAACTTCTTTCTCTGATTCATAAGCTTTGCAAGCATTCTTGCTTGTTCAGCTTTAGTGTACATTGCTTTTTCCTCTGCTTGTAGCCTCTGTACTAACTCTACATCAGCTTCAAATCTAGCTTTTATGTCATCCCATTCTTCAATGTTTAAAGAGCTAGCTGCTTCTTGTACCCTGGCAATCCTTTTCCTCTCTTCTTCCTCAAATTTAGCTTGTAATCTCATAGCTTCTTCTAAACCAAGTCTTTCTTGTTGTAGCTGCAATTTTATCAGGGTCTGAACTTCTTCTGATTCATCTATTTTACTTGTACCTTTGTCTTTGGCTAGACTCTTCCTGATATTTACCAATGTCTCAGCCAAAGTAATATCATCATCAGTAGAAACCTTTTTGGACTGGCGGTACTAATAGCGGCACTAGCAGTAGTAACTGCTGCACCAGCAGTAAAAACTAGCTTAGTAGTACTAACTTCTTCATTAGCAGTAGGAACTTCCTTAGCCGCATCCAAATCAAATTCAAACTTCATTTCTTAGCCATACCTCCCCTAAACCTCTACATCATGTTGTACCAATGTAATGTCAAGATCTTGATCAATATCAGCTATCTTCCTCCCTTATTTGGAAGGATCCTCCAAATCATCTTCATCATCTGAGATAACAACTCTTGCCCTTCTTTTAGCTTGGCTGGACTTGACTGTCTTCTCTAACTTCTTTACCTTCATTATAAGCTTAGTATAAGCAGCACCATAAACTTGCTTGGTCTGCCTTAAGTCTGTATCCAAGCTCTCCACTTTGTTTGACAATGTTGTACATAAAACCATCAATTCCTGAAGTGTCATACTGTCCTCTCTACTTCCAAGTTTGTTAACTCTTGAGAGAGGTAGATCATTGAACTATTTAGACAACCTCTCAAACTTGGTTTGAGCAGGTCTGTCCCCCAATATGGTATCTTGGCGCCTGGGACCACTACTTGAACTAGTTCCCTGAGGAATAGGCTCATTAAGTGCTGCCATGGATTGGGACTTAGCAATGTTACCACTGTCCTGCTCTGCATCTAAGCTAGCAGAAGTAGTGGCAGCCCTTTCCATACTGTCTCCCCTCTCCTCATGGGCAGTCTCATATGCTACAAGGATAGTAGGTCTACTAGACTGAGATATCTCAGTGGCCTTTCTTTTGGTTTTCCTATGTGTGTAGGTCTTTTTGGGTTGAGATGATGATGCAACATTTAGGATTGGTTCTTCATTAGATGGTGAAGTAGTAGTAGGTGTGTGTTGGGGTTCAGTGGGTTTTCCTGAACCTTCACCCTCCACTACTTGTGGTGCCAGCATAGATGGAAATAATGGAGTGTTTACCCCATAATAACTCTTAGAAACCCTCTTCATATTGCTAAAAAGTTTTTGAGTGTGGGTAGGTGCAATATAAATTCTTGTGTGAGGATTAAGCAGTCTTTTATGCTTGTTTAAAAACACTTAAATAAATATTGGATACATTAAAAATTTGTGTTTACTATCCAAGTTTTTCACCATACCATCAAAAATCTGTTTAGAAAAATTAAATTTCCTGTTAGTGGCCAAGCAAATAATAGCAGTTGCTATATTGCTACTGAATTGTTCCCAAGAGGTTTTCTTAGGACTTAGATAGTGTAGGATGGTATGAATAAGAAATCTCCATTGAGAGGAAAAGTGTCCTATTTTAAAGGTCAATTTGTCAGAATTTGACACATATCCCATCAAGGAAAGTTGTTCAAAAATTTTAGTAGTTGGCAAAGAACTAATACCATCAGCATCTACTAATTGGATGCCTTAGTAACTGTCTTAACTTTGCCATCTATTATAGTAGTTATTTCTATTTCTCCATTATCAAGTGTTTTGGCAGTAGCAGTTTGCCAAAACTGTTTGATTAGAGAAACATAGATAGTGGGATTTTCAGTAAGAGCATACCTTATGTGACTAGAATTGTGAAAATCCACTATCTGGTGAAATCTTCACTTCCCTTTGGTTTCTATAAGTAGGCAACCATGATGTGTGTGTCACAAAATTCTAAATTCGCCATTGGATTGAGAAAAGTTTAATTATAGTTCTAGGTTATGATCGTATATGAGAGTATGTGTGTTTGTCAAAGGCAATTAAGATTATAGAGAGCACTTAAGGTTTTGATTGGACCGACTGAATAAAATAGAGTGTTTATCTTGAAGAAATCTTATTATTTAAGGAAAGTTCATGAATTATCCAAATCAAGGAAACCTATAAGCGAAGTAGTTGGCGAAAATATCTCAACGGCTATATTAAATTAGTTGAAAATCTGTTATGTCCCAAACAATACTAACGGTATTCTAGCAGTACTAAGTTTGGTCTAGCAGTACTAATATTAAGCCTAGCAGTACAAACTTTACCAAGCAGAATTAACCCAATTTTCTTTTAAAAACAATACTGCACACATACTTTTGAAGGGATTAAGTGTAAAGGAAGACACTTAATCATTCCGGTTGCATTTAACCTCTGGTTGTGTGAGAACCAATAACTATAGACTCATTAAAAGAGCCTTCTTGATAGGGTTTCCAGCTCAGTGGCAGGTGTTGCCTCTAATATAAATGTATTAGATTCATGTTTGCTCGTTGTTCTCTAAACCAGATGTCCTTAGACTTACATACTATCATTTTATGTAAATGATAGAATGGTAAAGAGTGAGTTAGATCAGTTACTATCTGACTAACTAAAAGGCCATCAATTCATGTTTAGTATAGCCTATGCCCAAATGCTTCATTAGGCTCACTGGCAGACATAGGTTTGATTTCAAGAAAAAGATTTTAAAGGATTCCTCAACTCAGGTGTAAACTTAGTATTAACCCTTGCCAATCCTCTCTATCATTAATCAACAGCTTTTCCTCTAGCAAACTCCACAATTAGTATCACCGAATCCATCTATACTGCCTTGCTTATCCTGCAAGTGTTAGTCCAAAACCAAGAAAACACAATCCAAAGCATTTTCTTCTTAACAGTATTAATTATAACTAACAGTTTTAACTAGCAGTCTTAAGTATAACTAACAGTACTAGTTATACTTAGCAGTACTAATTGATACAACTAATAGTACTAATCCTTTACAAAACATTACAAAGACACAAAGAGATTAACACTTTAAGGACTTAGCACTCCATTACTTGCAACCAAGTACTGAAACCTTCCAACATCTAAGGCTTTTGTAAGTAAATCTGCAAAATTGTTATCTATGTGTATTTTAACCACCTGAATTAACTTTTTATCATTGTAGTCTCTTATAAAATGATGTCTAATCTCTATGTGCTTTGTTCTAGAGTGTAAAATAGGATTCTTTATAATACATATAGTACTGTTATTGCCAATATTAATCATGGTGTGCATAAAATTATACCCATAATCTAGCATTTGATTCTGAATCCAGAGTACTTGTCCATAGAAACTAGCAGTAGCCACATATTCAACTTTAGTAGAGGAAGTAGCAACCACAGTTTGTTTCTTGCACTGCCATGATATTAATTTGCACCCTAGGAACTGACAACCTCATGTTGTAGACTTTCTATCCAAGCTTGCTCCAGCATAGTCACTATCATAATATGCTACTAAGTCATAGGAAGAATTTCTAGGATACCAAAGGCCCAATTTAGGGTGGCCTTTTAGGTACCTAAAAATCCTTTTTATAGCATGTAAGTGTGTAACCTTAGGTGTGACCTAGAATCTAGCACATGCACATACTGCAAGCATAATATTTGGTCTAGATGATGTAAGATACATCAATGGTCCAATCATTAACTTGTAGAGATGAACATCAACATCATCACCATCTGAGTCCTTGAGCAAAGCCTTTTCTGTATCCATTAGGGTGCTAGCTGTCTTGACATCTGTGAAACTAAACTTCCTTAATGTGTCTGCTACATATTTATCCTGGCTGATAAATATCTCATCTTCTTTTTACTGCACTTGCAACCCTAAGAAGAAAGTGAGTTCTCCCATATAACTCATCTGAAACTTATCATGCATCAGTTTCTCAAACTCAGTACACAACTCCTTCTTTATAGAGCCAAAGATAATGTCATCAACATAGACCTCTACAAGCAAGATATCCCCTTTTTGCTTCTTGATAAACAAGGTCTGATCTATCTTTCCTCTGTGAAACCCATTGTCTAATAAATATTTGGCCAAGGTTTCATACCAGGCTCTTGGAGCTTGATGCAAACCATAAAGTGCCTTCACCACCTTGTAGACTTTGTCTGGATAGTCAGGATCTTCAAACCCTGGAGGTTGACACACATATACCTCCTCTTCAATCCTACCATAAAGGAAAGTACTCTTCACATCCATCTGATACATCATAAATACCATAAAGGAAGCATAAGCTAAGAACAGCCTTATTGCCTTAATTCTTGCTATAGGGGAAAAAACTTCATCATAGTCTATGCCTTCTTCTTGAGTATATCCCTGTGCAACTAGCCTTGCTTTGTTCTTAATTACTATGCCTCTCTTATCTTTCTTGTTTTTAAAAACCTATTTTGTACCAATAGCCCTCTTATCCTTAGGCAAATCCACTAGTACCTAAACTTTTTGTAGCTTAAACTGTAGAAGCTCTTCTTGCATTACTTCTACCCAAGCTGAATCACTTAGAGCTTTGGCAATCCTTTTAGGTTCTTCCTGGGATAGGAAATAAGCAAACAGACAAGTATGAAGGTCTTCATGAGTTTCCCCTTCATAAACAGCACTAATGAATCCTTGTTCATCTATAGTCTTTGTCGTTCTTCTTGTTTGTACACCAGACTGTATATCACCAATCACATAATCAAGTGAATGATCTTTATGTATTCTTGTATTTGGAGTAGAAGGAACTGGATATGCAGTATCAATGTTGCTCATATCTACTTCTGATTCATCACCAAAGAAATCAACATGTATGGCTTCAAGTGTAGAATTATCAGTATTATCATTTGTAATGGCAGTATTAATACTTAGCCCAGCAGTATTAATATCTTGAGATCTGTTTTCAGGCCATTCTTGATCATCAATTCCACTTCCTTTACTTACACCTCCATCATCCTTCTCTCTAGCATCACTAAAAGGTTGTGGTTCATCATTGCTAGTATTCTTTGAAGAAGAGTCAAATAGTGAACCATCTTTCCACAGTGGCATCAAAATGTAGTCTTGGCTAGATCTTGTCTCCTTGCTAGAATGACCTACACTGATACTTTCTTCTGTACCTACAAAATTATTAATGTTTGTACCTGCAACAACTGGCACATAATTCATTAATTTTGTTAGAACATCAATATCAAACAGCCACTTTGGTCCATTACCAGAAATAATAGGCTTTTCCTCTAAGAACCTAATATGTAAGTTTTTTCTACTTTCCTAGTTCTAATGTTGTATACTCTAAAAGCCTTGCTATTCAATGAGTATCCAACAAAGAATCCATCATCAGACTTTCCATCAAACTTGCCTAAATAGTCTAAGGTATTAAGAATGGTAACATGACACCCAAATAGTCTCATGAAGCTTAGATCAGGTGTTCTACCTCTAAGCAGTTCATAAAGGGTCTTGTTATGAGGCTTAACTACTAATACCCTATTCTATACATAGCAAGCAGTATTAAATGCTTCAGCCTAAAATGTAGTAGGTAACTTAGAGTCAGCTATCATGGTTCTAGCAGCCTCAATTAATGTCCTATTCCTCCTCTCAACAACACCATTTTGCTGAGGAGTTCTAGCTACACTAAATTCCTTCTTAATGCCTTTCTTTTTACAAAACTCACTTATAACTCTATTTTTGAATTATGTTCCATTTTCACATCTGATTATCTTTACTTTCCTATCAACTAGATTTTCTATCTCAGTTATAAAGCTCTTAAGAATGCCATAAGTCTCATCCTTAGTTGCTAAAAAGAAAACCCAAGTAAATCTGCTATAATCATCAGTGACAACTAGACAATATTTCTTATTCATTAAGCTGCTCACAAAAGTTGGACCAAACAAGTCCATACGCAACATGAATAAAGGTTAAGTAATAAAGTTCTGAATCTTGGACTTACAAGAGGCTTTGTGTTACTTTCCCTTGAGGCAGGCAACACAAGTTTGGTCATTTTCAAAATGTTTTGTAGGCAAACCTCTCACAAGATTTTCCTTAACAAGTTTATTAATACTTTTAAAGTTTACATGAGCTAGCCTCCTATGCCATAGCATTGATTCATAAAGTGTGGCCTTTGCAACAAGACAATTTAAACTCTCTTTAGGTACAATATTCTTCATATCAACACTGTACATATTGTTCTTTCTAGGAACTTTAAGTAAAACCTGACTTTGATCAGCTAACTTAAAGTCAGGAGACAGAACAAAATATCTAGTGTCAGTAAAAAGAACACTGTTCTTTTTGTCACACATCTATGAGACACTAAAAAGATTAAATTGTAACTCCTTGACAAAGTACACATCCTCAAAATAAAGCTTACCAGTTTTAAGAGTTCCTTTACTAGTATTTTTCCCTCCTTTTGCTCCTCCCAGAAAGGTAACATATCCTCCATCAAATTCCTTGAAGTCTGAGAGATAAGACATGTTTCCTGTCATGTGCCTTGAGCATCCACTATCAAAATAGCCTTGATATTTTTTTTGTGGATGACCCTGCACATAAAAATAAGGAAATTAGTTTCCTTTGGGGACCCAAGCCATTACTGACTTGGATCTGCCTTGTGCATCAACATAATTATGTCTCTTGAAAGTAATTGATGCACTGTTAAGTTTGGTAGGTCTCCAAACCTAATATGCTGATGCCTTAATAGCATTTACCTTATTTGCCCTGACAGCATTAACTACTGCTGAATTTGGCCTAGCAGTATTAACTCCTTTTGGCCTAGCAGTATAAAGTTTTTCCTTAGTAGTATTAACTTTTTGGTTAAATTTTTTGTTAGTTAGTGCTCTTCTTGTTTGATAGGGCCTCTTTACAGTTGATTGTGCTGATTTAGAAAAATGTGACATTGGTCTAGCACTATAAACTATAGTTTTAGGATGAGCAGTATTAACAGGCCTAGCAGTATTAAGTGGTCTTAGGCCAGTTTTCATTAAAACAGCTCTTGGAGCCATGTTCCTGTAAGCACTAGGGTGAGCCTGTTTAGCATAATAATTGTAATTCACCTTTGTATAATTATTCCTAGATACCACCCTTTCCCTTTGATGGTAATTGCAGTGAGACTACACATGGTCAAAACTTCCACAGACAAAACAAGCTTTATTGTACATCACAAAGTCACTTCCTAGCTATTGGGACTTCTAATTATCCCATTTTATTTGATTTCCCTTAGGACTTTGTGACCAATACATTTTAGCATACTTAACTGGTTTTCTAACTGCTTTTTCTTATTGTTTAGGTCTAATAAATTCTATCTTAGAAATAGTAGGAAAAATAGTTTTCTTCACTAACTTATCATGTAACACCAACTCCTCAACCAATAGGGAATCAGGAGATTCCCTAACCTCATTAGAAATATTTTCACTAACACTCTTACTAGTCTTAGGTACATAGCCTTCAAACTCAGGCTGTTGGAACTCCTCTAGACCAGAGTTGGACAAATCAATAGTTGAGGGTGAAAACAGCCCTATACGGGGAGGTGGAGCAACATTATAGCTTACAAACCCCACACCCTTTCTACTATTATCAATTATCTGACTCCCTATTAATTTGTCTAGACACTTAGAAGCATTATCATATTTTTTAATTTTAAGTTGATTGCTTTCTTTTTCTTGCTTAAGCTTTTCTATCTCACTTTTAAGCTTACTAATATCTGAGTCTTTAAATGAGATATCCCTTTTTAGAACAGCAATTTGATCACTAAAAATAACCTCATTTTTTTTATAAAATACAAGTTGCTCTTCTACAGATGCTAACCCTATTTTATAATTAGCTAAATTGAACTCAGATTTGTTAAACTATATTCTTAAATACTCAAGTTGAGTTTTAATAGTTTCAAAGCTTTTTAGATAGGTTTTTGAACAAGTTTTGTCATTATATATCTCAGAGTCTAAAAAAGCCATAAGAGCCATGTTTAAAGGGACTTCATCATCTGCCATATAACTCCAGTCAAAACCAGCTCCATCAATAGCCAGCATGGCTTTGGAAGAAGGTTCTTCCACATGTACATTCCTTCTAGAGCTGTCTTGATTCTTGTTCCTTGTATCTTGGTTCCTAGGTCCTATGCATTCCCTTGCGAAGTGTCCCATCTTATGACAGTTGAAACACTCCACTTTGGACTTATCATATACAGCTGTGTCTCTCCCATTGATAGTGATCTTTCTACCAGTTTTTTGGAAAAACCTTCTTGTCCTCATGCTCAGCAATGCTAACTGCTACTTCAAAACCATTTCTTCTAAGTCATCTTCATGGATTTGTTCAAGGTCCTCATGTACAGGTTGAGATCCGTTTGGTTGACTGGCTAAAAATGCATAAGCAGTGGCATCACTTAAGTTAGCAATACTAACTTGAGTACTAGAAGTGCTAACTTGAGTGCTAGCAGGACAAACTTCATAAGTAGTATTAACTTCATTAATACTGCTAGAAGATGACATAAAAGCCATGTTCTGAGAATTTGAGCTTGAGCTTGAGCTTGCAGTACTTTTAACTTCTTGTTTAATAATCTTGAAATTGTTGTAGAGATCATCAAAGCTCATTGTGTCTAGATCAAGTTTATTCCTCCAGACCACAACATGAGTATTCCACTTAAAAGGCAGACTTCTCAAAAATTTTAAATTAAGATATTCTTGTGAAATATTTTCACCCAAGATAGCCAGCTGACTTACAATCTTTTGAAACCTGTTAAAAATAAAGTCATGAGACTTTGTGCTTAGAGCACTAAAGTTCTCATATATTTGCTTCAGAAGTGTCTTTTGTGTCTTCCTTGTGGCATCATTACCACCAAATCTTGTTTGTATAGCGGCAAACAAAGTTTTAGCATCCTTGTACTGATTAAATGTTAATAGATGTTCATTAGGAAGTGCCATCAGTAACATACTTCTTGCTTTCACATCATTCTTCTTTTGAACCTTTTCTTCAGTAGTTAGAGGAATTGTTATTTGTGAAGTTGAGGTACCATCAGCATTTGTTGTTGTTTTAGCTGCTAGAGTAAATGAGTTTCCTTTCTCTATCCCATAGAGCATAGTCTTGTACTTGAAAGTATTGCTCAATCCTTGGCCTCCACATATCATATTCACCCTGTTTGAGAATGGGTAACTTTGCAGTAGTAGTGGTTTGAGCAGTCTCTAGATCCATGTCTTTTTTATGAGTAAGGAGTTCTTTTTGTTAGTTTCTTCTAGATCAAAGTTTCAGAACACAAGCTCTTATACCACTTGTTAGTCCCAACTTAAGATCTATTCTTTAGCTTGTAAAGGTTAAGTTACTTTGGATAAATCCAAAATAACAATGGTAGAAACTTTGTGAATATTATAGAGTATACATAATCTACTCTGTAATAATTAGAAGAATATGAATAAAACAGTAAACTCTATGAACAATGATATAACTGAAAAGCTCCAATATTATTATTATCAATAATACGAGTACTATGTGTAGTACTAGGGTTTACAACCTTGAAGCTATATATCAAAAACTCTATGTGTAATCTGCATGCAAAACCATAACCTAGGATCTCCTTTTATACACTAAGGAGTCCTTTATAAGATAACTACAAATCTTCTAATTTTCTAAACTTATACATGTCTTTATAACTTTATAAGATATACATTGAATAAGTCAATACAAATCACTTCATATGTCTTTATCTCTTCAGCAGTCTTAATCTTCATCCAGCAGTCTTAAGTTAGTACTGGCAGTACTAACTTACTCTAGCAATACTAACTGGTTAGTACTGGTAGTTATAACTTGAGTAGTACTAATCTTGGCTTGGCAGTACTAAGTATGAAGACTTTTAATTCCCAACAACACGGGTAAAAGTATAACCCACTTATGTAGTATAATCTTTTTAGGTAAGACCAGGTCGTTCCACGGGATTGGGTATTCTTAGAAAAAGTCGATAATATTACAAAAAGGGGATTATCTTATAGACTGTCATGGATCTAAAGATAATAACTAAATTCAAGATATAAAGGACATGTTTGGTTAAGGAACAAGAAACATTATGGATAAACTTAAGTAGATGAATGATTCACGAATGAAATTATAATCGATTTAAGAATGTTTAGTTACTTAGAAAGATTATCTATTGTTCATAATGAAAAACCCTTTCAGCCTTTATCTTTTATTATGAAAATGCTTTAAGTGTGATTCGTGTTTGGTAATGAGTAATATAAACTTGCTAAACCAAGTTCATTAGACATGTAGTTTAGCGTTAAACCCTTTTGTACTTGGGTTAATGTTCGTTTACTTAGCCAATCCTCACAAGGCTAAGGTCTAGTTGTCGTAGACAAACAACTTGGAAATCAATCACTTAACTAGAGTCTTTTAACCTATATCCGAGATAAGTGGTGATCAAACGAAGATTAAAGAGTCCAAATTCAAAAGCATCAAGCTTTTATTATTCATATCAAAAATTCATTCAAAAAGTCAAGTTTGATCCATAATAATCATATAGCTCCTAACCAAACATGTTAATCTACTCAACAATCATAATAACAACACATATAACAATCATGATAAATCCAACATTCATATTATCAAAGGATAGAAACATGTTTTTACCAAAATCAAGAAATAGTGCTCCTGCTTACAAAGTGTTTCTTTGAATGGAGATTATAACGACTTGCAACTTCAACTATGGTAACAATAACAACTTCTAGCACCACCCTTGCAAGATCAAATGGTACTTCCTCTTACTAAAACCTAGAATGTGATGAAGGTGATGGTTAACCTTCAAACCTCCTTAGAACTACTAAAATAACTAGAATTTAGGAATGATGATTGAAAGATGAGAATGGAATGATTTGAGTGATAATTTCCTCCAAAATTCGTGCTTTATTTATACTTGAGGATGGGTCATCAGTTGCTGAATTTAGGGGAGTGAAAGGTTGCATAATCATTGCAATCATTTATGATTTAAGAGTAACTGCAGGAGAAGTGTGCCACACAAAGAAAATTGTGCGCCGCACTTGGTGCTTAATTAAATGGCTTTTAATACGTCTTGAAGTACGTCGCACAAAATAAATTATGCGTCACACTTTGTCTTTGTTCATTAACTCCTCTATAGATTTTCTTCTTGATTCTTCATATAACTATCGTTAGTGCATTTAATTGGATTTCTTTTGCATCGTTAGTCCCTTTCGCCACTTTTGGTCCTGAAACGATTATTACATAACAAACAAGCAAACTTTGCAATATTTCATGCGTTAACGTATATATTTAGTGTATTTTCGAGGGATAACTTATGTATATTTGGAGTGTTATCAAATCCCCCAATACTTAGCTTATTGCTTGCCCTCAAGCAATCAAAGCGAAAGAATTTCGTTTGGTAAAACAAATTTATGATCACAAGCATAGATAACGCGACAAAGCAACTCACGAATTTTTATAAATAAGTTTCTTTTTCACACTCGCTCAATTTAGTAAAAATGATAGTAAACGGAAGTCGCTCATACGCGCAGTCATGAAATGTTTAAATTACCATAGGCTTGTACAAGAAATTAAACTTCACCAACATGGGGTAAGCACCAAACATAAACATCAAAAGAGGTAATTTTATTTAGTGATAATATTTATTATTTGTAGAAAAAGGTTTATAAGTAAATCATGATCCACCTTATCCCTAAAGCAACCAACTATTCCCTTATATCATTACTTACTTTCTCTCTTCTTCTTTTTTTAACAATCACTTCACTTGGGAGAAACTTGCTTTCCCCCCATACTTAGGATAAGTACACTTCTTTGCATATAATAGCAACACTTAAGCTCTTCAATTCGTACGAATAAATTTTTAGATAATTTAATTAAAAATCTTTTCGAACAAAAATTATTGGTTACTTATATTTATATTTTTATCATTTCTTAATCAGTAAACGTTTATAACACGCGAACGTATTTGTACTGCTTTCTCATAAAGATTTCAAGCATAAGTTCTAGAATTAACAAATCACTTGCACACTCATATAATTTAAATTGATGCCAATGCTCCAGAAAAGGCGATAAAACTACAAATACATAGTCGTAACGACGAATGAGACACCTACAGTTGTAATCAAACCTTAACTCGAGAAAGCTAAAGATAAAATCATCTTAGGTATCAAAGATGGATACCTGAATCCTTAAATTCTAATCCATACAATTTTTCTGGGTAGAATAAATATGCTAGTAATGTTATCAATCCCTAGTCGGATTTCTTGTATGTGACTAATAAAATGTTTATTTTCAAAAAATTTCTTTAAAAATTTTCTGAACTTTTCAGAATTTTTCCAGTTTATCTCTCCCCCCCCCCCTAATACTTAATATGAGCATTGTCCTCAATGTGAAAATATTATAGAGAAAAGATAAAATGGAAAAGTGAAATATACTTTTCAATTGTGATTTATATTCTAAATCTTTTCTTCGCGCCAATTCGTCTCACGCCTTTTCTTCCTTTTCTTTTTCTTGTTCCTGTTACAAGTATAAACATTGCATAGCACACAAATAGTAATAATCCTAATATATTAATAATATAAAGTATGATAATATTGTTTTTAAATGCCAACAGAGGCATTTTACACACCACAATAATAATAATAATGTTTTGAAATTGTTTTTAAAACTCATGTGACCCAAACATGTGGTTACGCAACCAATTAGTGTCATCTCGACACTACTCATCATCATTCTGTTGCTGCTGTGGTGGCTGATACTGTGGTGGGTACTACTAGTAATACTGATCATACTAGGGTTGAGCGTAACCAGGTGGGTTATAGTCTCACTGCAGTGGAACACTGTAAATGCCAGCCATGTGCTCGAACACTCCCTGGTACCTGTCCCAATGATATGACTGCCTATACTCCATCCTCTCTATATCCTCCTGACGTATCTCCATACGACCCATCCTATCATATATGTCCTGCATAGATGCTCTCTGGGGTCTAGGAATACCAACTCTCAGCACACCGGGCTGTGGATCCTTAAGAATGAGTCTACCCTCAGAGTTGATCAACTCTCTAAGTGTAGTCGTATCTAAATTCCTGCAATAAATTAGAGCACTCAAACTCCTAACCACATTATCAGTCAACACCTTTGACTTCCTAGCAATCTTCAAGATAAACTGTCCACATCAAATTTGACTCTCCCTTTGGGTGCCAACTCCTTTCCTCTTCATCCACCTTGCAGTCAACCAAGCCACATTCGTATATCCATTCTGGTGTCTAGCATCAAACATACTCAAGAGCCACAAATTATTTTTATGAATTTTATCATACCCAGTCATCCTTTGACACAAACCATAAGAGATCATCTTATGCACCACCCTCAAGACTGGATATTTGATAGTAGAAGCATGACTCCTAGACAAGCTAAGGTTCTCCTCTCTATTGATGCTCAACCAATACTCCTGAGCGTTAAAATGCTCATCACTACGCAAACCTCCTTCAAAATAAACATTAAACCCTTCTTCATCAAGCTCATCAGCATGATACAATCCCAACCTTCGAGCAAACTCCAACAAGGTTAAGCTATTAGTACGTCCACCAAGTCTAAACCTGATGATCTTCTTGGTTTGCAATTCATCATCCGCACAAACTTCATCAAACTCATAAGTAGAATAAAACTCGTGGAAAAGTTTTGCATAAATCGGCTCGTTAATGTTAAAAGCTCTTATCCACGCTACATAAGTGAATATCTCTTCATTCGATCCAGCTTTATGCAACTTAATCCTCAACATTTTATCAATCTCTCCATCACATCCCATTTGATTTAAAATATCCTAATTCATGATACATGGGGAGTAAATATGCCTAGGAAGTAATTGAGCCAATCTAGTGTTGTATCTAGACTTAGCATCTAGGTTACAACCTTCTCGCAGTAAGTACTTGTGATGAACTTGTGGAAGCAACAATTCTTCCACAGTTTTGTGTTGTCTTAGGCGTTTGGATCGTGATGATCCGGCCTCTTCGTCGTGTGTTCCTGAAGTCTACACACCAAAAACAATCAACAATAAAGTTATAGTTATGTTAGAAATGATATGGCACGATTGGTAAGTGTTTTGATGGTTTTTGGAACATTCTGTAACTTTTCTGATGTAAAATGTGCGGCGCACTTCCTTGAAGTGTGGCGTACTTTCTGGAAAATGGGCAAAGTGCGGCGGTTTTGAGACAAAACCGGCGTACTTTCTAGGCTGTAAAAGAATAATTTTGATTTTTATGATTTTAATTTTAATTATAAATTCATAATATGAACAGTGCATTATTAGATTAATCAAATATTAAGCATGCATGTGTTAAACAACTTCTAAATATCATAATTCTAAGGGTTAATTGTTCATATAAAATATGGATTAAGGTTTTCCTAATCTAATTATACTTTATCCTAATGCATAATAACTTTTAAACATATTGATAATATTAAGGCAAGGAATGATATAAACATACCCTAGGCATGATTAAGAATTTGGTGGATTGATCTTTGAAAAACTTCTCTTTGTTTTTGTGGGAAACCTGGCGGTTTTGGTGAGTGTGTGAGTTTTTTTTTGTAATGGGTTAAAATCATTTTTGGCAAGTTTTATTTATGAAAACCGCTCAAAAGTGTGGCGCACTTCCCAAAAGTTCTCTCTTCTATGGCACGTCTCAACAATGATCCATTACCTCAACCAAACCAAGGAGATTACTTACCCGGAATTCAAAAAGATCTTAAGGTTGTTGAACCAAAGACATCTTCAGTAGAATATGCTATTCTTATGAACCAAAGATAAAAATTCCTGAAGTCGAGCTTAAGAGTTACTCCGCATCTCGAGTATGCGTTCATTTAGAGGAAAATAACAAGCTTCAGTCATAATTTCAAATAGATTGGAGCCAAGAGAAAAGACATCACTCATTCTTTTTGAAAAATCGAAAAAAAGCATTTGCTGAACTTTCGATATGTCAAAGGCATAGATCCAGAGTTTTGTCACACAAATCCTTTAGAAGACGATTACCGCCTTCAGGGTCCAACATCAAAGGAGGGTAACCCTAAATCAATGACGTCATTAAGGAAAAGAAGTAGAAATACTTCTTGAGCACGAGGGATTGATTATCAATCTCGGAGTCCATGGGATAGTCCAGTCCATTGTGTCCTAAAAAAGGTGGTTATGACCGTTGGCACAATTGAAGAAAATGAGCTTGGTGCTATAAGATTAGACTCGGAGGAGAGTTCGTATCGATTATGTAAGTTAACGATAGCAACTTGTAAGACATTTTTCCGTTACCATTCATGGACCAAATGTTAGAACGGATTAGCCTGCCAATGGTTTATATTGTTTCATTAGATGGTTTTCAGGGTATTTCAAATCCCATTGAACTAAAGATCAGAAAAACTATTTTACCGTGCCCATACGGAACTTCGCGTACCGTCGTATGCCATATCGGTTTGTGCAATGCACCCGGAACTTTCCAACGTTGTATGATGGCCATTCTTCACATTTGATAGAGCGCGGAAAACAACGGAGGTTTTTATGGCCGATATTCAGTTTTTTGGAGATTCCTTTTTCCTTCGTGTCTTGCTAATTTAGATAGAATGCTTAAAAGGTGTGAATGACACCAAATTACACTAAATGGGATAAGAGCCATTTCCTGGGTTAAAGAAGGCATTGTTTTGGACATAAGGATCTCCTTAGAAAAGGAATTTGAAGTCGATAGGCCAAAGTGGATATCATTCGCTAAGCTTCCATCACCCAAACAACTGTCAAAGGGAATTCGATGTTTTCTAGGCATGCAGGATTCTATCGAGATTTATCAAAGACTTTTCAAAATCTCTCGACCCATGACCCATCTGTTAGAGAAGATCACTCCTTTCATTTTTTCAGAAGATTTGCATTCTTGCCTTTCAACATTTGCAACGAGAGTTGACCGAAGCTCCTAATTCTCATTGCTCCAAATTTGGGACCAACCTTTTTGAAATCATGTGCGATGCATGTGATTATGCAATCGTGTGCGGTCCTCAGGGCAGAGAATTGAGAAGGCATTTACCGACCAATTCATTACGCTGCAAGACGTGATGAAGCAAGAAACAAATACACAACATCCGAAAAAAGAATTGCTTGCAGTTGTTTATGCTTTCGAGAAGTTTCGAATCATATCTAATCATGAACAAGAGGTGTTTGTTTATACGGACCACCTCCGCTTTTGAATACCTTTTCACAAGAAGACGCCAACAAGCAAGATGCTTCTCGATGGGTCTTATTCTTCAAGAATTTGGATTTCATAGTTATCGATAACCTAGGGGCTGAAAAACTTGCAGTGATTCACTCTCTGTCTTGAAAACCCTTACGAAATGTTTTTGATATCCAAAGAGATTACCGTGTCTTTCCTTTAGAGACTTTAAGTGTTGATAACTTTCTCAATGACCAAAGTACCCGTGGTTTGCCGACTTTTTACCTGCCACGCGGGGAAAGGAAATTTAATTAAATGGAAATGACGGACTCAAGAGGAAGAACAAATTCCTTTAAAGATGTTTAAAAATTATTTTTTAGGGATGACCCTTTTCTTTTCCAAAATTCTTGTTGCTGGATCATCTAATCGAGGGTGTGTAGTATGACAAAGAAAGCTTTCGAAATTCTCTGATGCTTGTCATTGTCGGACCCACCGGGGTGATACTACGGAAGCCAACTCTACGCCAAGAAGATTTTTGATGCGTTTTTATTGCCTACCATTTATAAGTGATGCCTAGTATCGAATTTGTTCAAAACTGGTGATGCTTGTCACAAGACAAGGCAAAATCCTCTCAACATGATGAGATGCCTCAAATGCAATCAAGTTTGTCGGATTTTCGATTTATGGTATCAATTTTATGGGACCTATTTCCGTCATTCGTAGTGGTACACAAATATATTCTAGTAGCTGTAGACTATCTTTCCACGTGGCGTTGAAGCGAAAGCTAGCTCCCCTATCTCAACGTGCTAGGGGTTAGTTAGTAAGTTCTTTTTTTTTTTAATTAGAAAAAAAAAAAAAAAAAATCCTTTTCTCCCATTCGGTTTCGCTCTGATGTATAAAGGCCCACCCAAAATTGTTTCAATTTAGCGATCGTGGGGACCCATTTTGTAACGACAAATTTGAAAATTATCATGTTAATTTGTGGCACCCATCGGTCTTTCGAACTCCTTACCATCCCAAACGATGGTGGTCAAGTTGAAGTCACGAATCGTGGTCTCAAAAGAATTTTGGAGAGGACGGTAGGAGAAAACCGTGCCTCATGGTCCGACAAACTAGATGATGCATTATGGGCTTTTAGAACCGCTTATAAGACTCCGATAGGATGTACTCCGTATAAATTAGTCTATGGAAAAGCGTGTCACTTACAGTTGAGCTAGAACACAATGCTTATTAGGCTTCAAGCATGTCCAACTTCGATTTTAAAGACTTGCGGCGATCATTCGAACAGCTTCAGTCACACTGAATCTTAGCGAGCTTCGTGCATCAGCTTACGCGGAATTCGTTAATCTACAAGGAGAAGCAAAGAAGCTCACGATTCTAAGATAAAGAACGAATCCTCTTCAATAATTGGTGATCAAAGTCCTTCTTTTCAAACTCCGATTTAAAGATTTTCTCCTGGAAAGCTCAAGTCCCGTTGGTCCGGACCTTTCCACAATCACAGAAGTTTATCCTTATGGCTACTGCCCAAGTTTGTCTCATGCAGAGTTTCTAATTTCAAGTCAATGCCACGTCTTAAAGCACTACTATGGAGGGGATATACACCGTTGGTTATCAGGACTCCAGACTTTCCTATAGGACAATGAATTCAGGGATCGAGTAGGCTTTGCGACTCGGTAATATAAATAACAAGCGCTTGTGGGAGGTTCACCATGCTTATCTATGTCTATTTACTTATCTAATGTGTTGAGTTGTGAGAGGTTTGTTTTCTTCCGATTTTTCGTTGGTTTGTTGCTTGTTTTGTTGTGATTTTTATGAGGACTCTCCCTAACAAATTCTTTTTAACAGCTCTCGTGTCCGGTGTTGTTTTCTTCCGTTTTACTCAAGCTTTCATCCTTTGTGTGAATTTAGTTTGGGGAGATCCATATTCCTTTATCTACTTCGATTAACGTTTATAAACGGCTTAGATTTTCGTAGATGCCCGACTTTAAACATTGAGGACAATGTTTCGTTTTAGTTTGGGGAGGGAATCTATCGATTTGATGTTGCTTGCTTATTGTTTTGTTCTCACGTACCCGTTTTCCCACAAAATAGCAAAAAAAATTTAATTTTTAGTTATCATAAAAAAAAAAAATGTTAAGACAAAAATGTATGTTTTCCGTTGGTAAGAATAAGAAGTAATTTTTGACCCGATCGTACCGTTGTTAGAGTTTTAGCTTTCTTCCTTAACAATGTAATGATGGTTAGTTTGTGCTAGTACATGTAGACTTTAAACATGCTAAACTTGAAATCGTTAGTAAAAGAAAACTTGTGCTAATCTCAAGTAGATTTTAAATATGCCAAGTTGGATTTTATATAGGCTAAGCATTTGCAAAATTTCTTTTGTGAAGAACAAGAAATGATAGTGTTATTTATAAGTCATGATGCTAAACGTTGGAATAGTTGGTTTTTCTTTCAGACTATATGTATTAATTGTGGCTTTTTCTCACATAGCTTGTGTCACTTTTATATGAAGTGTAATAAATAGAGTTGTATGATTTTTTGGTTAATAATTAGATATAGAAGTTTTCTTAAGTTCCTGTGATTAGGATGAGTAACATAAGGATACTTAAATTTGGCTTTATAAAAATACAAAAATAATAATAAATAAGTAATCTATTGCCAGTATTACTTCATCGTGTCGGAGGGTGCCGCATGTTGGAGTTATTCATTATAGAGAGTCGGTGTAATAATAAGTAGTATAAACCTCTTGCTCGACTCGCTATCGATGTGGCTTCGGAGATAAAAGGCACCGGGTTTTACTTATTTAGATCCGAGTCGAAATATGTTTGCTTCATCTTGTCGGAGGCGTGGCCGATGTTGTAGCCTACTAAAGGACTAAGGTTTAATAATGTTGCTTAATTTTTGTCTTGTTTTGTGCCTTAAAGAGCCTAAGGGTATATGGTGCAAATAAGATTGGTCCATTCATGTCTTAAAGAGCCTTAGGGTATATGACATGAATGGTGCCTTGCTTTAGTAGCCTAATAAAAGCAAATTTGGTTGCCTCGATGTTGGACTTTTAATCTCGATTGCATTTGATCTTTTGAAGGGATTAGGACGTAATTATTGCATTCTTACCAGTACACTTTATTTTTGGAATTAATAAGTATATATATATATTAACAAACCTACATTATACATATAATTTAAACATAATCTCAATCCATCATATTAATTTAATATTAATATATCATATATCGGATTAATATCCGTACATTAAATGTAATCCCTTATGGATTTATACAAATAATTTTATTTTTAAAACATAATATCAAAAGTAAAATGGGAGTATATAGCTACTCCTTTATTCCAATTTGTTTCATTTCTTCATTCCGTAAACCAGTTGGGTGACATGATGTCACTCAACTTGTGGTACTTCGATAATTTCATGTCCGTATTCTTTGTTGTGAATCCTTGCAGATAAATGTTTCCATAAAGATCAGTCGCCATTGCCCTGTCGCTTCTTTTTCTTTAGTATACAAACCTTTATATTCGGGCTTCCAGTTTACTTGTTTCAATGGTACTGGTAACGAGCCAAGGAGACTGATTGCTTTCTTCCAAACACTAATTTTCCGAAACGGGTTAGTTACCTTTTGTATAGATGATGAATGATCCTCCGGATTGGTATAGTTCAGATATGAAGCAGGTCTCGGGCCATATATCGGTGCTCTAAACTTATTCCTCTTTATTATATATTCATCCTCATCATCACTATCACTCTCTGCGTTTCTCATAAAATCTGATCTTGCAGCACGAAAGGTTTGGTGACAAAACCCATCAAAGGTCGAAAAGATTCTTTCCGATGTATTTATCATACCACCAATCGTACGTAGGAATCCTCGACCAACAACTATTGGTAAATCACGGTCAATTGGAATATCCAGGATTAGGACTTGGCAATCAATGTAGTGACTCCTACCTGACAGAGAACATTACTAAGTTTTCCCATAGCTTCTGTCTGAGTGTGATTTATCATCGTGATCCCTCTATCCTCTTTTTTCATATCCTCTCTTCCTAACTGCTCATAAATTCGGTAAAGCATAGTGTTCATGTCTGACCCGGTATCTGTCAACGCATTTTTGTTAACTTTCCCCTCCAATATGATAGGAAATATGAAAGCTCCAGGTTCGTCTCTCTCCTTCAATGCTTCTCCTTTAATCCTTTTTACTGCTTCTTCATCTTCTTTCACAATCTTTCCATCTAATTCCACCTTATCATTCTAGATCTCATCGAGTATCTTCTTATATTTGTCATGATATGCCATTGTCTCGATTACAGGCCTTTCTTCTTCTAACAGAGCAAACTTTTAGCTGATCCTTATTGCCAACGCTTCCTTCTCTGATTCTCCTTGAGTTAAATGCCTCCCAGTTGACAAGGACGGTCCAATATCTTGATAGAGCAGATTAAGGTTCTCTATTGCTCTCTTTTTATTATGGTTGCTCTTCCCCATCTTACATACAAATGGAGGAAGTTCTTCTCTAAACTTTGGCACATCATCAAAATTGAAATCAAGTAATTGATCCTAATCGTCTAAGCACTTTCCTATTTTCTTAGAATCATCCTCAAACGGATCCGGTTCGGGATAAACAGTGATTGCCTCGTTATCGAAGTCAACAAATCCTTTAGCTAGTCTCAGGAATGATCTTCCTAAAATTATTCCAGGCTCAACATCATCTTCCTCAGGGTTTATGATGAATTTCATAAAGTATAGCTCTCCCTTCAAGGCAACAATAGGCTCTTTCTTAACCAACTTTTTACCTTTCCTCATTTCATAGTCCAAACATAACTTAACCGTGAACTCATTCGATATCAGGTTCTCATCAAATGCTAAGTTGATTTCACCATCATATGCTTCCAATCCATTTACGAAGCATGGTGCTATGTACCGCTCACTAATATCATATGTTTCCATCCTTAGAAACTGAGTGCATTCATCACTTTCTTCCCTTTACTACCAGCCGTGTCTTGATACTCCGAAGAATTCCAAACTCCTGATCCTTTGACTTTGTCACTCGAGATTACGATCACATCGTCTCCTAAGCAAATTTTTCTGAGACTTAAACTTGGGTCCATAATTCTTATAAAATAAGACAACGTTAAAACAACCATTAGTGGGTTAGTTAAAACAAATAATAGTAGCTTTTTACACTTATATATTATCAATAAACAGATAAAAAAATTTAATGCAAGCGACTTTCGTTCGAAAACGAAGAAACAATCATTTTGTTTGGTTTCAAGCAGGAAAGTGCGGCGCACTTCAAAAGAAGTGCGGCATACTTTCTGAGTTTTAAAGCTTTTATAATTTTTAATTTTTGTATTTTTATTTTTCTTTATATTTCCTAAATATCTATTGAACATGGAAAATATCAGGTTTTTGAGCTTACTTAATGTCATATTATTTTTATAAATTCTTTTGAAATTTTTATTTTTATTTTTAGTTTTATTATGCATAATATCAAAGTCAAGTAAGCAACACTCAGCAAATAAGAGATACACATAGGCATTTATAAATTTAAATAGGCAATGCATAGAATAGTTCTTTTAGATTTTTTTTTATTTCCATGCACAATATGCTATAATGCAAGATGTTGACAATTATGAATATAAGGAATAAATTCCACATTTTCAAAATGGTCAAAATACAATTTATGGTTTTTGTGGTTTGGTATTTTGATGTTTTTCTCTCTTTAGAACTGATTTTGTTTGTGAAAAGGGCAAGAAGTGCGGCGTACTTGGTAAAAGTATGGCGTACTTTCTGAATTTTGCAGAAAAACCGGCGCACAATGGTTATGTGCGGCGCACTTTCTGAAGAAAATTTGGTCAGCTTGCCACAAAACTGTACGGCGAGTTTGAAATTTTATTGGTTTGTAATAAAAATGACTATTTCCAGAATGAAAACAATCCCTAGCAACGGCGCCAAAAAACTTTGATGTGTTTCAAAAGCTTTAAATTTATAATACTATAATTATCGGTTTTATTATAGGAAAACACACGGGTAAAAGTATAACCCACGTATGTAGTATAATCTTTTTAGGTAAGACCAGGTCATTCCACGGGATTGGGTATTCTTAGAAAAAGTCGATAATATTACGAAAAGGGGATTATCTTATAGACTATCATAGATCTAAAGATAATAACTAAATTCAAGATATAAAGGACATGTTTCGTTAAGGAACAAGAAACATTACGGATAAACTTGAGTAGATGAATGATTCACGAATGAAATTATAATTGATTTAAGAATGTTTAGTTACTTAGAAAGATTATCTATTGTTCATAAAGAAAAACCCTTTCGGCCTTTATCTTTTATTATGAAAATGCTTTAAGTGTGATTTATGTTTGGTAATGAGTACTATAAACTTGCTAAACCAAGTTCGTTAGACATGTAGTTTAGCGTTAAACCCATTTGTACTCGGGTTAATGCTCGTTTACTTAGCCAATCCTCACAAGGCTAAAGTCTAGTTGTCATAGACAAACAACTTGGAAATCAATCACTTAACCGGAGTCTTTCGACCTATATCCGAGATAAGTGGTGATCAAACAAAGATTAAAGAGTCCAAGTTCAAAAGCATCAAGCTTATATTATTCATATCAAAAGTTCATTCAAAAAGTCAAGTTTGATCCATAATAATCATATAGCACCAAACCAAACATGTTAATCTACTCAACAATCATAATAACAACACATATAACAATCATGATAAATCCAACATTCATATTATCAATGGATAGAAACATGTTTTTACCAAAATCAAGTAACAAATAGTGCTCCTGCTTACAAAGTGTTTCTTTGAACGGATATTATAATGAATTACAACTTCAACTATGGTAACAATAACAACTTCTAGCACCACCCTTACAAGATCAAATGGTACTTCCACCTACTAAAATCTGGAATGTGATGAAGGTGATGGTTAACCTTCAAAACCTCCTTAGAACTACTAAAATAACTAGAATTTAGGAATGATGATTGAAAGATGAGAATGGAATGATTTGAGTGATGATTTCCTCCAAAATTCGTGCTCTATTTATACTTGAGGATGGTCATCAATTGCTAAATTTGGGGGAGTGAAAGGTTGCACAATCATTACAATCATTTACGATTTGAGAGTAACTGCAGGAGAAGTGCGCCGCACAAAGAAAATTGTGCGCCGCACTTGGTGCTTAATTAAATGGCTTTTAATACGTCTTGAAGTACGCCGCACAAAATAAATTATGCGTCGCACTTTGGCTTCGTTCATTAACTCCTCCATAGATTTTCTTCTAGATTCTTCATATAACAACCGTTAGTGCATTTAACTGGATTTCTTTTGCATCGTTAGTCCTTTTCGCCACTTTTGGTCCTAAAACGGTTATTACACAACAAGCAAGCAAACTTTTTAATATTTCATGCGTTAACGTATATATTTAGTGTATTTTCGAGGGATAATTTATGTATATTTGGAGCGTTATCAGGGGGTTATATTATTTCTTTCTGGGCGTATAGTATAAACATTACGTGTGGACCAGCAATGGTTTAGTGTGGGAGAATTTGATGTGTGCTTAAACACACATCTTTATAACCCCAGTAAACAATATAAATCAGAGTAATAACACTAAATTAAGAGTAATTATGTTGCAAATATTTGTGTATTGTGTTTTTATGTCTTACAGGTACAAAGGATTAAAAACGAAGCAAAAACGGTAATTTTTGGATGACTTTCGACGACGTTTTCACGTTTATCAAGGTTCAAACGAACCCAGAAAAATTCCTCGAGCACTCCATTAGAAAGAGCACGAAATTACGAATCTATCGGTACCTTACTCGACCCCTAAACCTTTCTTATTTGAACCATATCACGTTTTAAATTGAACCTGGTCCAAAGTCCTTATAGGTTAAATATTTAATTTCGTATATCATTATTGAAACTATGCCCAGCTGAGTTGGTAAACTGAGTTGGGCTATGTTTCATACCTCAAGGCCGTCCATTCGAACCATGTTAGAGGGTAAAATCCCCTCTGCTACGTCAACAGCTGACGTGGCTACCACGTTGGCTAGTGGGACCAGTCGGCTGATGTGGCACTGCCACGTAGGCTGACATGGGACCCACATGCTGACATAGCACTAACATGGCAGTGGGCCCACATGTCATGTGACACCACTCAGGTGGTGACACGTGGTAAAACTAATGATGGATTGCAGGTATGGCAGTCCGAGGTACTGTAGCTGTCAGTCCGAGGTTTGGGAGTCAGTACGAGGTACTGTTGCAGGCTCGGGATCCGAGCCAATCATGGCTTAGAAATAGATGATCTAGAAGCTGACGTGGCGCATCGTGGTTGGTGGATCGAAAGAATGACAAACTGTCACATACGAGGTACGAGGTATGGGAGATCCGAGCCAATGATTGGTGTAATCATTAAGCAATGATTAAAGGCGGCTCAGTGTAAAGTGATGATTTTACCCCTAGATATGGAACTGTGATTGGTTGGCTTCCTAAAAAGACAAAAATGCCCCTCAGTGGGCTTGGGCTATATATTTGGATGCTGATTGCATTTGGAGGCATTAGTTTTTAGGCAAAAATATTTAGTAGTGTAGTCTTTTCTCTCAAACTTTAGTTTTAGCTTATTTTAAAGTTCTAGCTTATTGTAGTGCTTATTTTCTAGTTTATTCAAGCTTATTGTAGAAGATCTTTTGAGCTTATTAATGGAAAGAAGGTTGGTATTTAAGTGCTTGTTCCTTTTGGCTTATTCTTTCCTTTTCTTTTCTTTGCTTATTCGAATAAGCTCTTTTGAGCTTATTGTTTCCATAGCTTATTTCTGGTTCAAGTAAGCTATCCCATAGCTTATTTGGTTGAATCTAAGCTTATATATCCAAATAAGATTTTTGCTTATTTCATTTCTTTTTCTATTTTCCTTTATTTTATTTATTATTCGAAGCTTATTTCGAGATCACAAAGGAAACCGTGAGTGCTTATCCTCGGCTTATTCATTAAGCTTTGTGTTTCCTAGATTTTTAAGAGCTTAATCTTAAGTTTAAAAGTTTTAAATAGCTTGTTTTCTTAATAAATATTCGGTTTACTTATTTTTCTTTTTACTAGCTCAGTTTGCTTATTTTGATAAGCTTGTTTGCTTTTTGAGCTTATTCGACACTTAACAAGGAGGCGACGAGTGTTTGTGTACACTCGGCTTATTTATAAGCCTTAGACCTCCTTTAGATCGAATAGCTTATTAGCTTATTAGCTTTTAGCTTATTTTTTGTTTTAGATTAATCCTTTTAGTAGCTTGATCAAATATCTTATTGTCTAGATCTATTCCTTAATTATACTCGTCTCTTATTCACTTTATAAGTTGAACACCTTAGTTTCGAGTGGAATAAGATCTATAGTTTTTAGATTAGCTTATTGTCTTTTAGTATTCATAGCTTACTATATTGTATTGCTTAACTCTTGTTTGTCTTATTGTTGATAGGTCTTATTCTACACTTTGGCGTGGAGCTTAAGGGTTATATAAGCTAGATTTATTTCAAGTTTAGAGCTTTATTTAATTTTTGTTAAGCTTATAGTTAATAAAGTTTGCAACTTTATTTACTATTTTGTGAAATAAAAGCTATTAGAGAAATAAACTAGGAATTTCTCTTAGTTTATGTAATCGGGTGGTTTAATATTCGATTCGATTCATCATTCGGTTCTACATCCTTTCTCTTTTCTATATTAGTGTAATTTAATCCAGCTTAAAATGTTTATGCTTGTTTATTTGTTGATTAATATGCTTAGTGGGTAGTTTTCTTATATGCTTGTTTAGTGATAAAATTGTTAGTGAATTAAGTGTGATTTATAAAAATAGAAAATATTGATTAGTAATTTTCTTACTTAGATTATTGTTTTGGTTATTCGAGCGGGCAAAAATCGTAAGAATAATTAGGCATTAATTTAGTAATCGATATCTTGATAAAAGTTGTTTTCAATATAAGCCAACGTTGTGAGAAGATAATTTGTTAGAAAGATATTGATTCATCGATAAGGATTTAATTGTATATTTAATTCACACTTAAGGGTCTAAACAATTCACTTAGTAAGCATATCTTTTATTTTATATCGTTCTTCGTTTATTTGCTTGCTAATTGTTTCTAGTTTTCTATAGTTTTTTTTATTAAATTTTTAGTTTAAATCAAAATCAAGAAAATTAAAAGAAACTCAACCATCAAACAAAGCATTTTCGTGAATTTCAAATTCACCTCTCATTGGGACACGACATCCGAGAGATTAACTATTACTTGTCCTCAAGTAATTTTTATATCAAACGGGATACTTTCTATACTATTACTATTTAATATTTGGGATATATTCTATATATACTATTATATCGAATCACCAAAACTTATTGTGATGATATAAGCAAGATCCAAACTCGAATAAGCTATAGAGGTTTATTCGAAATAGCTATTAAGCTAGAAAGAAACAATAAGCAATACGAAACTTAAACAAAATAAGCTAATCCTAAACTTATTAAGGAACTTATTTCGTTCGAAGCTTGTAAAGGAATGAAGGATTAATTCGAATAAGCTATGTAAACTATGTAAACTTATTCGATTTACCACTTTATTCCTTTACTAGAGAAAATAATTTGTAAAAATAAGTTATTTTAGAACGGCTTGTTAGTTGTTAGTGGTTCAGGTCCAGCAGTGACATCTAATTGGGCAGTATGCTGTACCCTGAACCCGCTTGTACTTCCTCCTATTCTGTCTGAAGGGTAAAAGTCCCGGGTGGGACTCGAACTTGAGACCTCCCCTAGCCAAACATCCCCTCCCCAACCCTTAAGGAATCTTGATCCTTTGAGGTGGGGCATGTCGTGCGTGGGCATGTTAGGGGGGTGTCGGTGTATGTTAATGCCGTTTATTGGAGGTTCTTTTGGGCGGTGGGGTTTGGTTTGTTTGTGGGGTTGGCGTGTATTGTTTTTTTTGGTGTTTTATATTGTGTGGTGGTGGGGTTATTTTTTTGGGATTTTGTTTGTGTGGGTTGTGTGGTTTCTATATCGATTAAAAATTCGTGGGATTATGGAACTGAGGGGGGGCGTGGTTAAGCCTCTGGATATCTGTAGTATTTGATTTAGGATGTAGGCCTGGATGGGAGACAAATCTGAATCTTGAGACCTCCCTATACCTTAGCCCAGTAACTTCCCCCTTCCCCAAACCCTTTTAAGGAATATGCTTTGCGTGGTCCCAACTGAGCTATCTAATTAACTGAGCTATCTCAGTTGGTTAGTTGTAAAAATAAGCTTAGTTGATAAGCTTATGTTTGAATAAGCCAAGAAAGAAAAGGAAGAAAGATAAGCAAAGAGATAATAAGCACTAGGTAACATCACCACAAATCTTCATCTTCATTAAATCAATAAACCGTTTAAAATAAGCATTAATAAGCTGGAACAAATAAGCTAATACACTTTCCTATTCTATACATAAAAATAACGTGACACGTGGCCTTCTAGATGAATCTGACAGCCAATCATTGGCTTGGATCTCGAGCTAATGATTGGTTCGGTATCCGTTCCTAGTACTGACGCTCTGCCCACCAATCATTAGCACCTCGAGCCGCCACCTGGCCTAAACCTAGTACCTGCAACATTCATATAATTATGCCACGTGTCACCACCTGAGTTGCACCACATGGCCTGTCAACTGCCCTCGGCGTCATCACCGGAGCCACCACCGGAACCACCGGTCAACGGTGGTCAACGGTGGCAAACCATCGTGGACCATCACCAGACCACCAGTCAACTATCGGCCAACAGTGGTCGGATACGACACTAGGTAGGCTGGGTCGGGTCAGGTAGTGGGTCGGTCGTATACGGGTCTGGACCGGGTCAGGTTGCCACGTGGCACCACCTGAGTGGGCCACGTGGCATCCGAGTAATATACTCCAGTCATGGCCAGGCCAGGATTCGAACTCGAGACCTCTCGGTCAAGAGTTCTTATCAACTAGCCAAAGCAAGCTAAGCTAGAGTATAGTTACATATTTATTAGCAATTAATATTCTTTTACCCTTTAATTATGGCAGGCCAGGTTCACTTATATAAAAGGTCCCAAAAAATGTGACAGGGTTTAAATAAGAAGGGTTCAAAATAGAAAGGCCGGTACCATTGGACTCGTAATTACATGCTATTTCCAATGGCGTGATCGGAGAATTCTTACGACTTTGTTTGAAACTCAATAAACGTGAAAACGTCGTCGAAACTCGCCCGGTAATAACCGTTTTTGCTTTGTTTTCAATCCCTTGTATCTGCAAGACATAAAAACACATACCAAACATATTTTCAATATAATTTCTCATATTTTATGTTTTTAGCCTGTTTGGTGTGTTTTTCAGGGTTAAATGGATGTGTGTTTAAGCACACATCAGAGTCACATCCAAATACAAATAAAAAACAATCAACTAAAAATGTACATAAATAAATAAAAACAATCAACTAAAACAGTAACTGGAAATCCAACATACTTGATTGGTGATTAGTTTTGATCTAGCCTTTGTGTAGCGTCATAAAGTATCGGCAAACCTAGTTAGATTCAATCAGAAAAAATAAAAAAAATCAGTTAGATTAAGAGAATCTAATAGAAAAAAATATCTTTGATGATGATTCCGATGTTGGTGAGATTTTCATGTGAACGATAAAGCAAGATTTGTATGTGTTATTTTTTTAACTCCACAAAAAGAATTCAAATCAAAATACCGTGATTTTATGGGTAATTCGATTTGAATTTGTTTTTATAAATATGTGATTGGAGAAGATACGGCATGTGGAAAACTAGAAGTGGGGGTTGAATAGTTTATCGATTTTTAATTTAATGTATAGTTTGTTTATAAAAACTTAGATTCGACTTTATGTGATCTCAATATGTGCACAATATGAACAAGACAAGTAAGTAAATAAATGACAAGTAAATATCAAAGACGAGAGATAAGAGTTAAAAAGATCAAACCACAACACAAGGATTTATAGTGGTTCGGTAACGAAGCACCTCTTCGCCCTACTCTACTCCCTGAGCACCAAACTCGAGAGTTCTCTTCACTATCTCAACAAACTCCCTTTAGACGAAGAAAACCATACATAACTAAGCTTACATCGATCTCCGACACTAATCCAAATGTCGAGTTCTTATCCTAGCCAAAACTAATCTATCACAACTTTGGTTTACTAACCACACTACTTCACAACAATTCATAACTTTGCTTTACTTCACAACTTCTCTTTACTCCATAACTTCACTATTACGATCACACCAATCTAACACTACTTACTATGATCACCACGATCTAACTATACTTTCAATAATCACCACAATCTAACTATTACACACAACTACACTACACACCTTCACAATATACACAAATGATTTACATGATATGACACAACTTCACAACAACACATACTAAACTATAATACTTTTTGACTTGATTATAAGAAGTATTCTTCTCTTGCACTTGAGGATTTAAGCTTGAATCACTTGGAAACAAAATTTTAAGATTAAATAATCAAAGGATTGTAGGTGATGTATGAATTGATTTTAGACAGAAAAGAATGAGTGCAAAAGGTGAGAAAATTAGTGAGGAATAATCCAATATTTATAGGCAAGCTGGGGAGCGTTTTTGTCTGGCCGGTTCCCTTAGCTCTATGGCCGGCCCCTTTATCACTAAAGGGGCCGCCCTTATATTTAAGGGTGTCGCCCAGGCCTGGACGCACTTTTTTTGTCTTTTCTAGGGGAGATGTTTTCTGGAATATTTCTAGCCGTTTTTGGGTAGAAAATTGAATTCAAAATATTTATTTTGAATAAAACATTTCTTTTAAGTGTAGAAAATGTTTTGTAAAAGTTATAAAAATATTTGTAACATTTTATAAAAAATGTGAGGTTGAATAAAAATTCATTTGATCATAAAATGCATTAAGCCTTTATTTATTCATACCTTTAAGTGATTAAATTTTCGAAATGAAAATTTACTACTAGTACTAATTACTTGTTTACGTTTAATTTTACATTGATCGTTTTTTTATTTTTTGATTATCAAAATGTAGAGAGGTCGAGAAATATTAATAACGTTTTTAGGCATTATTTTTATCAACAATCTCCTCTTTTTTATAATTACAAAATCTAAACTCATTAATGTAAAATTATTTTTAAGCAAGTATTTAGTGAGTTTTATTTCTATTTCTTCCCCTTTTTGTAG